>CM060988.1:46597564-46650064 GCA_030765065.1 Deroplatys truncata | reverse complement strand
TGGAAGGTAGCATCATGTTGAAAAGTTCAATGCCATTGCAGGGATTTGAACCATATATCTTTCAGTTTCTTTTGATTACACTAACTAAGCTGTCGCGGCAAAATGCCAGCATATTAAATTCCCAAACTGACTTGGGTTGTCGGTTAATGCCATGTTGGCGTGATAGCTCAGTTGGTTACAGCAATTAGATGGAAACCAGAAGATCCATGGTTCAAATCCTGGCTATGGCATTGAATTTTTCGATCCGATTCTACTTTTCCAAACTTGTCCTACACACGACCTGTGTGAAAGAACGATTAACAATAACTTCTCTACTCTTGTACAAATTATTTTTTTCCACACACACACACACACACACACACACACACCCACGCACGCACCCACACACACACTAGTTTGTACAAGAGTAGATAAGGTCATGCGGGTGTAACACAGCACATTTTTTTATCTACTTCTTGTTAATACAGATAGAGCTTGGAAAGGCAGCATCATGTTGAAAAATTCAATGCCATTGCAGGGATTTGAACCATGGATCTTCCAGTTTCTTTTGATTACACTAAGCTGTCACGGCAAAATGCCAGCATATTAAATTCCCAAACTAACTTGGGTTGTCGGATAATGCCATGTTGGCGTGATAGTTCAGTTGGTTACAGCAAGCAGATGGAATCCAGAGGATCCATGGTTCAAATCCTGGCTATGGCATTGAATTTTTAGATCCGATTCTACTTTTCCAAACTTGTCCTACACACGACCTCTGTGAAAGAACGATTAACTTCTCTACTCTTGTACAAACTATCTTTTTCCACACACACACACTCACGCACACACGCACCCACGCACGCACCCACACACACACACACACACACACATTAGTTTGTACAAGAGAAGATATGGTCATGCGGGTGTAACACAGCACATTTTTTTATCTACTTCTTGTTAATACAGATAGAGCTTGGAAAGGTAGCATCATGTTGAAAAATTCAATGCCATTGCCGGGATTTGAACCATGGATCTTCCAGTTTCTTTTGATTACACTAAGATGTCACTGCAAAATGCCAGCATATTAAATTCCCAAACTGACTTGGGTTGTCGGTTAATGCCATCTTGGCGTGATAGCTCAGTTGCTTACAGCAAGCAGATAGAAACTAGAGGATCCATGGTTCAAATCCTGGCTATGGCATTGAATTCTTCGTTCTGATTCTTCTTTTTCAAAATTGTCCTACATACGACCTGTGTGAAAGAACGATTACCAATACCTTCTCTACTCCTGTACAAACTATTTTTTCCACACACACACACACACACACACAGGCACGCGCACACACACACACACACACACACACACACACACTCACACACACAGTACAAATTTGTACAAGAGTAGATAAGGTCATGCGGGTGTAACACAGCACATTTTTTCATTTACTTCTTGTTAATACAGATAGAGCTTGGAAAGGTAGCATCATTTTGAAAAATTCACTGCCATTGCAGGGATTTGAACCATGCATCTTCCAGTTTCTTTTGATTACACTAACTAAGCTGTCACGGCAAAATGCCAGCATATTAAATTCCCAAACTGACTTGGGTTGTCGGTTAATACCATGTTGGCGTGATAGCTCAGTTGGTTACAGCAAGCAGATGGAAACCAGAAGATCCATGGTTCAAACCCTGGCTATGGCATTGAATTTTTCCATCCGATTCTACTTTTCCAAACTTGTCCTACACACGACCTGTGTGAAAGAACGATTACCAATACTTTCTCTACTATTGTACAAACTATTTTTTTACACACACACACGCTTACACGCACACACCCACGCACCCACGCACCCACGGAACCACGCACGCACGCACCCACGCACACACGCACACACACTAGTTTGTACAAGAGTAGATTAGGTCTTGCGGGTGTAACACAGCACATTTTTATGTACTTCTTGTTAATACAGATAGGTCTTGGAAAGGTACCATCATGTTGAAAAATTCAATGCCATTGCAGGGATTTGAACCATGGATCTTCCAGTTTCTTTTGATTGCACTAAGGTGTCACGGCAAAATGCCAGCATTTTAAATTCCCAAACTGACTTGGGTTGTCGGATAATGCCATGTTGGCGAGATAGTTCAGTTGGTTACAGCAAGCAGATGGAAATCAGAAGATCCATGGTTCAAATCCTGGTTATTGCATTGAATGTTTCGATTCGATTCTACTTTTCCAAACTTGTCCTACACACGACCTGTGTGAAAGAACGATTACCAATACCTTCTCTACTCTTGAACAAACTGTTTTTTTTTCCATTCACACACACATACACACACACTAGTTTATACAAGAGTAGATAAGGTCTTGCGGGTGTAATACAGCACAATTTTTTATCTACTTCTTGTTAATACAGATAGAGCTTGGAAAGGTAGCATCATGTTGAAAAATTCAATGACATTGCAGGGATTTGAACCATGGATCTTCCAGTTTCTTTTGATTGCACTAAGCTGTCACGGCAAAATGCCAGCATATTAAATTCCCAAACTGACTTGGGTAGTCGGTTAATGCCATGTTGCCGTGATAGCTCAGTTGGTTACAGCAAGCAGATGTAAACCAGAAGATCCATGGTTCAAAACCTGGCTATGGCATTGAATTTTTCGAACCGATTCTACTTGTCCTACACAGGACCTGTGTGAAAGAACGATTACCAATACCTTCTCTACTATTGTACAAACTATTTTTTTCCACACGCACACGCACACGCACACGCACGCACGCACGCACTGGTTTGCACAAGAGTAGATTTTGTCATGCGGGTGTAACACAGCACATTTTTATCTACTTCTTGTTAATACAGATAGAGCTTGGAAAGGTAGCATCATGTTGAAAAATTCAATGCCATTGCAGGGATTTGAACCATGGATCTTCCAGTTTTTTTTGATTACACTAAGCTGTCACGGCAAAATGCCAGCATATTATATTCCCAAACTGACTTGGGTTGTCGGTTAAGGCAAGGTTGGCGTGATAGCTCAGTTGGTTACAGCAAGCAGATGTAAACCAGAAGATCCATGGTTCAAAACCTGGCTATGGCATTGAATTTTTCGAACCGATTCTACTTGTCCTACACACGACCTGTGTGAAAGAACGATTCCCAATACATTCTCTGCTCTTGTACAAACTATTTTTTCCACACACACACACACACACACACACACACACACACACACACACGCACGCACACACTAGTTTGCACAAGAGTAGATAAGGTATGCGGGTGTAACACAGCATATTTTTTATCTACTTCTTGTTAATACAGATAGAGCTTGGAAAGGTAGCATCATGTTGAAAAATTCAATTCCATTGCAGGGATATGAACCATGGATCTTCCAGTTTCTTTTGATTACACTAACTAAGCTGTCACGGCAAAATGCCAGCATATTAAATTCCCAAACTGACTTGGGTTTCCGGTTAATGCCATGTTGGCTTTATAGCTCAGTTGGTTAGAGCAAGCAGATGGAAACCGAAAGCTCCATGGTTCAAATCCTGGCTATGGCACTGAATTTTTTCGATCCGACTCTACTGGTCCTACACACGACCTGTGTGAAAGAACGATTACCAATACCTTCTCTACTCTTGTACAAACAATTTTTTCCACACACACACACACACACACACACACTCACGCACACGCACACGCACCCGCACCCGCACGCGCACGCACGCACGCACGCACACACTAGTTTGCACAAGAGTAGATAAGGTCATGCGGGTGTAACACAGCACATTTTTATCTACTTCTTGTTAATACAGATAGAGATTGGAAAGGTACCATCATGTTGAAAAATTCAATTCCATTGCAGGGATATGAACCATGGATCTTCCAGTTTCTTTTGATTACACTAACTAAGCTGTCACGGCAAAATGCCAGCATATTAAATTCCCAAACTGACTTGGGTTGCCGGTTAATGCCGTGTTGGCTTTATAGCTCAGTTGGTTAGAGCAAGCAGATGGAAACCAAAAAATCCATGGTTCAAATCCTGGCTATGGCACTGAATTATTTCGATCCGATTCTACTGGTCCTACAGACGACCTGTGTGAAAGAACGATTACCAATACCTTCTCTACTCTTGTACAAACTATTTTTCCACACACACACACACACACACACACACACGCTCGCACGCACGCACACTCGCACGCGAACGCGCACGCACTCACGCACGCACACTAGTTTGCACAAGAGTAGATAAGGTCATGCGGGTGTAACACATCACATTTTTATCTTCTTCTTGTTAATGCAGATAGAGATTGGAAAGGTAGCATCATGTTGAAAAATTCAATTCCATTGCAGGGATATGAACCATGGATCTTCCAGTTTCTTTTGATTACACTAACTAAGCTGTCACGGCAAAATGCCAGCATATTAAATTCCCAAACTGACTTGGGTTGCCAGGTTAATGCCGTGTTGGCTTTATAGCTCAGTTGGTTAGAGCAAGCAGATGGAAAGCAAAATATCCATAGTTCAAATCCTGGCTATGGCACTGAATTTTTTCGATCCGATTCTACTGGTCCTACAGACGACCTGTGTGAAAGAACGATTACCAATACCTTCTCTACTCTTGTACAAACTATTTTTCCACACACACACACACGCACGCACGCAGGCACGCACGCACGCACACACACACACAAGTAGTAATAGTCCCGGATGAGCCAATTGGATTAACGATAATCCTGCCGCTAGGGGCGCTAGTGTCGCATCGTGCGATGGTGGCGGCAAGTTTGAAAAGCGCCCTGAGCGGAAGGATTATCGCTATTGCAATTGGTTCATCCGGGACGAGTTAAAAGAATTGAGGATTAGGGAAAGATGGAGGAAAAACAGGAAGTGACGTGGAGTGTTTTGATTGGTGAAAATAAGACGAAATGTGTTTGGTTCGTTAATTCGGGTGGAAGAAGAAGGAAGGAAGATAAAAGAGAATGGAGGACACGTGATGGAGAGGAGTGGGGTGGCGAGGTGTTGTCTGTGCGGAGGTCGGGACTGAAAGAGGGAAAAGATGGCGAACGAGGGATAAAAAGTATAACAGAAAGTGACGTGTGAAGTATTGATTGGTGGGGATAAGAAGTGATGTTATTGGTGGAAAGGAGCAAATGAAAGTTGTTGATTGGTAAGAATAAGAGAGATTATGATTGGTGGAAAGAAAAAGGTGTGGGAGTGGGGTATGTTGGAGGTGATGGGAAAGGTAAGTTTTGCTAGCAACAAGATTTGCAAAAGCCTGTGGAGAACTCATCAGCAATTTTTGAACGTTGGATGGTGGTTTTCTTGAGTGGATAGAGAGATGGGGCGATATGAGATGCGGTGGTGAAAATGGGAACTAAACAAGATGGTTGAGACAAGAGGTTTAAGGACGAGGAAATTTGGAGGTTAGTGGTGAACATGGCGGTTGCAAGAGGTGGGGGCAATGAGACGCGGTGGTGAGAATGGGAACTAAAAGAAGATGGCGCTAGCAAGAGCTTAGAAGAGCAGATTTTGAGGTTAAAATAGTGGGAACTAAAAATGGCGGAGGGTGGGCGACAAGGAGATGCGGTGAGAACTAAACAAGATGGCGGACGCAAGAGGAGGATAAGGAGATTTGAGGTTACAGTACCAAAACACGAAAGGATATATTGCTACGCCAAGCAGGTGCGAAAAATAATTATGCGTGTGGTACTTACCTGTTACTGGTGTTGATGCGTCACCAAAAGCGCAGCAGCTTCACGCGACGCGAAAAAAATAAAAGCAAACTGTTTTTGAAAATGCTTAACCAGCTTTAAGATCAACCAACATCACTACGCACTGATGTACCTAGGTTTTTTAAAGCGGTACAGACGCCCTTTGCACAGACGTAATTTAACTATACCAAAAACCTGGTACTGGACCATCGTAATGGTCGCTAGCGTACGTAGGAGCAGGGTTCTCATAGCCGGTCGAAAGCGGTCAAAAATGTGTACGACGTAGGTGTTCACAGTAGCTGCTGTCGAGTCAACCGTCGAGGTGTGAATGAACGAGATGTGTTCTTGCCGGCAATCTGGTTCGGAGATGAGAGGCGCGGTGGTAAAAATGGGAACTAAATAAGATGGCGGAGGTATGAAGTTGAGGTTAAAATATGAGGTAAACGTGGAGAGCTTAAACTAAGATGGCGGTGGCGTGGTGGTGAAAATGGGAACTAAACAAGATGGCGGAGGCAAGAAGTGGAGGGACGAAGAGGTTTGAGGTTAGGGTCAACATGCGAAAGATGTCGAACGCAACAGATGGTGACGAGGAGATAGAATTGAGGATTAGGAAAAGATGAAGGAAAAACAGGAAGTGACGTGGAGTGTTTTGATTGGTAAGAATAAGACGAAATGTGATTGGTTCGTTAATTCGGGTGGAAGATGAAGGAAGGAAGATGAAAGAGTATGGAGGACACGTGATGGAGAGGAGCTGGGTGGCGAGGTGTTGTGTGTGCGGAGGTTGGGGACTGAAAGAGGGAAAAGATGGCGAACGAGGGATAAAAAGTATAACAGAAAGTGACGTGTGAAGTTGTGATTGGTGCGAATAAGAAGTGATGTTATTGGTGGAAAGGAACAAATGAAATTCTTGATTGGTAAGAATAAGAGAGATTGTGATTGGTGGAAAGAAAAAGGTGTGGGAGTGGGGTATGTTGGAGGTGATGGAAAAGGTAAGTTTTGCAAAAGCCTCTGCAGAACTCATCAGCAATTTTAAAAAACTAGTGTTTCGGGGTTTTCTCTGGTTGGTAGACGAATGCAAGCTGTTTCTGCTTTTTCATAGGTTTTTCCTGGTTGGTAGGCGTTTGCTGTAGTGGTTGATGAAGCCCTTTCTAATTTTCGAGGTTTTTCAATTTTTTCGTGGTTGTTCCTGCCCGGTAGGCAAATGATGAAGTTTTGCCTTGGCGGCGCACGGATACTAGGCACCTACTCGCACACACACATACATTCGCTCACAAACTCTTTTCATTTTTCGGGCTTTTAAAAAATTAAATAGGCACACACAGACTGCCGTAAACCGTTACAGTTGCCATACTTATATGATCCGCCTTTTTTTTAAAAAAAATAACTAGTTTTCGGGGTTTTCTGTGGTTGGTAGACGAATGCAAGCTCTTTCTGCTTTTTCATAGGTTTTCCCTGGTTGGTAGGCGTTTGCTGTAGTGGTTGACGAAGCCCTTTCTAATTTTCGTGGTTTTTCAGGTTTTTCGTGGTTGTCCCTGTCCGGTAGGCAAATGATGAAGTTTTGCCTTGTCGGCGCACGGATACTAGGCACATCCTCGCACACACACACATTTAATAGTAGCGTGTAGCAAACTGTTTTTGAAAAAATGCTTAACCAGCTTTAAGATCAACCAACATCACTACGCACTGATATACCTAGGTTTTTTAAAGCGGTACAGACGCCCTTTGCACAGACGTAATTTAACTATACCAAAAACCTGGTACTGGACCATCGTAATGGTCGCTAGCGTACGTAGGAGCAGGGTTCTCATTGCCGGTCGAAAGCGGTCAAAAAAGTGTACTATCTTGTTTTCATGGGTTTTGCAGATCGGTAGGCGTTAGAATACTCTTAGAGCTTTTTTCAGGTTTTTCGTGGTTGTCCCTGTCCGGTAGGCAAATGATGAAGTTTTTCTATAATGTCGTCGTTTTCGCTTGTGGCGCACGGATACTAAGCACATACTCGCGCATACACAAACACACACACACACTATAATAGTAGCGTATAAAAAAAATTTAGCAAACCGTAGATTTTCAAGAAAATTCCCACACCGCAAACTACCCGTTTAGTGGAAGAAATTTCGTTATTTTTATTGTCTTAAAAATGGCTCTAACCCTTTTGATTACGGTACTGTATGTTTAAGATATCTGCATGACAAATAAAATGTATAACTTGAATTTTCTGGGAATAGCTGTGAAGTAGTCTCATTCTGAATGTCTTTTGTACAACTGGGAAACCGTAGGAAACGAAGCCTTACTGTACAAGAACTGTACAAGAACGTTAAAGCACACAATTTATGTCTATTATTATTATTATTATTATTATTATTATTATTATTATTATTATTACTTTGTGGCGTTGTCTATTTACAAAGTTTCCATGTTGATTTTAATATTTAAAAGCTTTAGACCTTTCTCACTAAAACTCGTCATTCTTTTATCTTTTCTTTTTTCATTTTCATACAAAGAGAACGGAATTTCACAAGTGAAACAGTACTGTGATAACGATACCAACAAACTAATTATTATTCACCCACTGTAACACATAAAAACAATGAGTAATAATCACAGGCCCAGTTTGTGGGTATTTAAATGAAACATCATGCACAATACAAGCCAATTATGTAATGAGTTGAAATGTGCAAATCTATAGATGTATTTCTGGTGAAATCCCGGTATCGAATTTTTGAGTGCAATGCAATTCCTCCTGTATCTGCTATGTACGTGGTAGAGAAAGTAAAAATAGTTACAGTGACTATACAAATGTAACAATAGAGAAACCCACTTGAAGAAAAAACGGAATAAAATAACAAGGCGTCAGACTCAACTTTCGTGCCATTCTCCGAATATCTGAGAATATTCTTAATATGAGACAAGCATTTTACCTTAAGCAAGTAGTTTTAATCTTACTTTTATAAAAATCAGAGTTTTCTCTATATCCTTTATTTGTGACAACAACGCTAAGTTTCGAGCTAGCTATACTCACTTTTCTTGCAACTATATACGTTTAAACCAATATTAACAAATTTCTCATAATCCCAAAATTTATTAATCATAGCTGTAATATTTTTCACAACTGCATGTAATAATATTGATTTAGGGGCTTTTAGTAATTTGCTATTTGTTCTAAAACCTTTTATATTTTCAAGCTGGACAACTGTGGACCTGTGCATCCTATAAACATTCACAACAACATTAGTATAAACTTCCCTACAGAGCTTTATATACAATTTTACAAGTTGTTTTAAGAAATTGTTAAATTTCGGTACCGAAAAAAAAAATAAAGATACGGTTTTCCAAAGATTTCGAAAGAACTAAGTTGCTGTATCAAAATTTCCTTGTTACAAATTGTGCATTTATTTCTTAAGGAAACCAGGAATACAGATTTTTTATAAATTTAGCGTGCACCGATCTATATTTTTAACTTTTACGCCTACGTTTCTCGTCAATAAACACCATTGCTGAAGAGGTTGCTATTTCTACTCTCTCTACCACGTAAATAGTAGGCAGAGGAGGTATGCATTGCATCCAAATATTCAATATTGAGATTTCACTGGAAAACTAAATACTTGTTTTGAGGTCCCCTGAATAAAAAACATTTTTAGAAAATTCTGCGTGTGTGTGTCTGTGTGTATGTGTCAGAGCAGCATAACTCAAAAATGAAAAGTCGGATAAATACTAAACTTGGTATTTAGGTCGAGTACCTTCCAAAGATACGACACAGAGATTTTCAAGAAAGTCCCTCCACCCCAAACTACCCTTTACATGAACTATTTTCCGAAATGTTTTATTTTCTAAAACTGTCTTTGACGATTTTAATTACAACACCATATTTTAAAGACATTTATATGAAAAATAAAATGTATATCTTGAATTTTGTGGAAACAGCCTGTGAAGTCCTCTTGATTCGGAAGAAATTTTCTATGATCTTGTATAACTGCTAAGGATTGAGGAAAACATACAATACAAAAAATTTAGATCTCTTTAAAAACACACAATTTATTTCAAATAACTTTTTTGTGACGACAGCCATTTCCGAGATAGCTGTTATAAATGGTTCGAATTGTTCAATGCTTAGCCATTCTTTTAAAGACATGTCGCTTTTCAGTTCTTGCTCGCCATGTTGATGGAAAGAATTTAGAATTTTAAGGCCAGTGTATAGCGTCCCTTTGTATGTATAACGGATGTGTAATGCAGCTATTTCCCGAAAAGTTTATGTGGATTAAAATTAAGTGGATATGAAAATAAACTTTCGTACTCACCTATAAGAGATAGAGGGTAGAGGTCATACGAATGTAACACTTGAGAATTTTTTATACTGCAGTTGGTGTTACTCCTTAGAAAGGAAGTATCTGCTGATTCTATTTAATTCTTACATTTTACATAACACGTATGCACGGCACAACACAAAAACGCTACACACGACACTCATAGTTTTAAATATTGCACTAGTGGGGATGCAAGCTGAACCACTATTAACAATATGTAGCAAGCGTTACAGTTCTGCTCACTTTAGTATCGGAGAAAACAGTAAAAAGAAGCATTCTCATGTGCAGCACTACGTGAAAAGACCGTGTGCTGATGTGTGATACAATATGCTGACGCGTGTGTTGCAAAATACGCCATAACTGAAACATGACCGTGAGAAACCGTGGTCGATGGTAGGGAAAAGTGCAGCGGTGAATGGTGACCGGAAATGCACAGCAAATGACTGCGTTTACGACTTGACAAGTTGTGGCGAAATAAGGCGTCAGGATTTTTAATGAGGCATTTAACTCGACGCGCATGCTGAAACTGCGGTTGCGATAAGCGAGCTTATAAAAACCCGGTGCCAAGAGCAACCGGCCGTAGTGAGAAACGGGAGCGATAGTGGATTTTTCTATAAAATCGTTCTATTTGACGAAAAATAGTTTAAAATAAAAACAAAATAGCAGCAGCACTTTGCAGGGAAAGAGCGATCGGTGCATTCGGACGATAAGATGGAGCCGCAACCCGGGGGAAGTCGCGATGGCACCTTGCAGCCTACGTTCGAAATTATAGGGCACGAGCAGAGAACGCTGCCAAGGCCTTTTTCCGGCTTTACAGAGTCACAAATTACCGTAAACCCGGTCCCCAGAGATGTTAACCCGGAGCAATGGGTATCGCATTTGTTTAACGATATTCTAAACTTTGCGAAAGAGAAACTGTTAGAAAACGAACCCGGATATTCAGGCATATCCATAACAGACGAAAAGGAGACGTCCAAAGCCTTCAACATGAGCGTGAGGCGCGTAAAGCAATTGAATGCGGATGTCATTGTTGGAAGCATCGAAAAAGTAATGCAAGGTAACCAACAATTCTTGCTAAGCGGGCCTCTTCATGTAACGTTTGTGTGGACCAAGGAGGTCTCGGGTTCGTGCCACCAACCTTGCGATGCCTGTAGGGACAATAAAGGCATTGTCGAAATAACCAACAAAGACAACTTGTGTTTAGCAAGAGCCATTGTTGTAGTTAAAGCCAAAGTGGATCGCGACGTCAACTATAAAACGATGACGCGCTCCGACTATCTGCAAAAATCGAAGGCCGTAGCCTTGTGTGCGAGCATCGGTCAAGGCCACGACAGCTGCACGATAGATGACGTCAGACGCTTTGACGCTGCGTTAAAGGGCTACGCTGTGACGGTGTTTGGCGATCATACGGGGAAGCACGTGCTGTACGCGTCGGATAAGAAATCCGATAAATACATCGACGTCATGCTCCACGCCGGGCACTTTAATGCTATCGTGAACCTTCACAAGTGCTTTAAATGCAAATGGTATTGCCACCAGTGTCATCATCCCTCGGCACACAGTGCAACAGAGATTTTAAGGGACCGACATGCTTTGCAAACCACGCAAAGAAAGGCGTTTTTTACCCAAAGGCGCTGTCGGTGTGCGATGTAGAAAAGGTGTGCACGTCTTGCAATAAGCTCGTGAATGCGAGGTACAGAAAAACCGCGCACGAGTGCGGGGAAAAGTACTGCTATCATTACAAGTTACACGTGAATTCTAGCCACATGTGCTATATGCAGCCGTATGCCACAAAGAACAAAAGAAACCGGTACGTGTTTATGTTTATCGACTTTGAATGCACGCAAAACATTCCATATACCGGCAAAAAGGACACATACGAGCATGTACCTAACTTGTGCGTGTTGTACCAAGCCTGTCTGCTCTGCATCGACGAACGCCACAAGACGGCATACTGTACCGAATGCGGTTGCAAAGAATGGGTGTTTATGGACGAGCCCGTGAAGCAGCTTTTCGAACACATCGCGCAGGCGAGGTTCGAAGCCTGGGACGTCTACGTCGTGGCGCATAACCTCAGAGCTTACGACGGGCAGTTTTTATTAAAGTACATGGTGGTGCACTTAGACTGGGTGCCGGAGCTCATCATGAACGGGAGCAAGGTCTACAGGATGAGGTACGGTGACGTCACATTTCTAGACTCGCTCAACTTCATACCCATGCCACTCTCCCGCTTTTCCAAGACCTTCGGATTGAAGGAATGCAAAGGTTATTTCCCGTACCTGTTTAACACGAAGGAAAACGAGCAGTACGTGGGTTCGATTCCCGACAAAAGGCATTACTGTCCGGAGGGCATGTCGGCGGAGGGTCGGAAAGCCTTCGAGCAGTGGCACGAAGAAAAGGCGTCCTCCGGGTACGTCTACGACATGAGGGCGGAAATGGTGGCGTATTGCAAGATGGACGTATTTCTACTCAGTCAGGGAGTTTCCAAATTCAGAAGGGAATTCTTGGACGAGAACGGAATAGACCCGTTCAGAGAATGCGTCACCATCGCGCAGGCGTGCATGTGCGTGTACAGAAAGCGCTTCATGCCGCTTAAAAAAATTGCCCTCTTGCCAGCGGGCGGGTATCGACTAGCGGACCGGCAGTCTCGCGCCGCATGCATATGGCTAACTTAGCTAGAGATGCAAAACCGCATCGTCATCCAGCACGCCATGCGAGGACGCGAAGTTAAAACCGTGGGGCACAAGTGGATGGGTACAGAGAGGCTGAAAAAACCGCGTACTTTTTCCACGGCTGCTTTTACCACGGCTGCAGGCGGTGCTTTCACAATCGCCATGCGGTGATATACAACTCGGGACACGAAACCATGGCCTCCAGGTTAGAGAGCACCGAGAAGGTCACGGCCAACATCAAGGCCGCCGGCTACGCCGTGGTGGAAATGTGGGAGTGCGAGTTCAACGCCGCGATGAAGGCCAACCAGGACCTCGCGCGCCACGCAAGGGACTTTCCGGTACCCGAACCCCTGAACCCCAGAGACGTCTTCTACGGAGGTCGCACCAACTGCACCAAGATGTACTGCGAGGCGAAGGGGGATAGCAAGATCTACTACTACGACGTATGCAGCCTGTACCCGTACGTGAACAAGACGAAACCCTACCCCGCGGGCCAACCCAAGATCCACGTGGATCGATTCCCGCGCTTGGAAGACGTGGGGGCGGGTTGGTGATGTGCGAGGTTCTACCGCCGCAACACCTGTACCACCCGGTGCTACCGGCGCGCATCGGCGGCAAGCTCATGTTCCCGCTATGCCGCGCTTGTGCGGAGGCGGAGAACCAAGACGAGTGCCACCACGGAGAGCGCGAGAGGGCGTTGTCGGGTACCTGGGTGATCGACGAGATGAAGGTCTCCCTGGAGGAGGGGTACCGCCTCCTCCGGGTCCACGAGATGTGGGAGTACGACGTGGTACGGCACGAACCGACCACCGGAGCCAAGGGTCTCTTCGAGGACTACGTGAATCAGCTCTTGAAGATCAAGACCGAAGCCTCCGGCTGGCCCTCGGATTGCGACGAACCTGCCGCAAAGCAGCAGTACGTGGAGCAATTCTTCGAGCACGAAGGCGTCGCCCTGGATCCCCAGGCCGTCGCCACCAACCCCGGCAGGCGGGAGCTGGCCAAGCTGATGCTCAACAGCTTCTGGGGCAAACTGGGGCAGAGGGACAACCTCCCCACGTGCGAGCTGGTGGACCGGTACGACCGCCTCCTGGAGCTGCTCAACGACCCGGGCGTGGAAGTGCAGACCTACGTGCCCGTCACCGACCGGATCATGTACGCGGTGTGTAGGTACTGCGAGCAGTGCCGCAAGGTCAACCCCGCCGCCAACGCCGTCCTGGCGGCCTACACCACGGCTCACGCGCGCCTGGTGCTCTACTCCTACCTCAAGTGGCTGGGAGAACGGGTCTGCTACTTCGACACCGATTCCGTCGTCGTCGCCGCCGCTCCGGGTGACTGGACGCCGTCCGTTGGACGACTCCTGGGGGACATGACAGACGAGCTGGAGAAGTACGGGAGGGGCTCTTACATCGCCCGTTTCGCCTCCAGAGTCCCAAGAGCTACTGCATGGAGATCGTTTGCCCCGAGACGGGCAAGACCTTCTCGGTGTGCAAGGTGAAGGGGATCACGTTCAATTCGGGTAACCTGGAGCTGGTGAACGCCGAGGTGATTCGCGACGTGGTGCTCAGGGACAACGACCGTGAGGTGAAGCTGGCGGGCACGCAGATTTCGCGGAAACCGTCTTGGACGGTCGTCACCGAACCCAGCTCGAAGACGTTTAGGATGGTGGTCAACAAGCGCGTTCTCGGCGGCGATCACGATTCCTATCCCTACGGGTTCAAGAGGAACGCATAAATGAGACGTCTACAGCCGCGCCAAAGTCATTTCGAACCGGGCGCCCCTGAGGAGACGATGCCCGGTCCCCGAGACCTGGGGCGATTCGAGTTTCCCAGCACGATGCTCGTGGCGGGGCCGTCGCGCTGCGGCAAGTCGACCTTCGTGAAAAACCTGTTACGCCACGCGCACCGGATGTTCGACGTGCGCCCCAGGAGGGTGCTGTGGTGCCACCCTCCGGAGTATTCGCCGAGACTCGAACCCTCGGCTCTGCGTTGCGAGACCCACGCGGGCATACCCGAACTTGCTTCGGTGGGCGAGAACGACCTCGTCGTCCTCGACGATCTGATGCTGGAGGGGGGCGGGAAGGACGTGTCCAATTTTTTCACCAGAGACTCCCATCACAAGCGCTTCGGCATCGTCTACATCCTGCAGAACGTGTTTCCGCAGGGTCAGAAATATCGCAACATCTCTCTGAATGCAAACTACGTCGTGGTCTTCAAGAACAACCGGGACATAGCGAGACAGCACGGTAATTTGACGGCTCTGGCCAAGGCGAAGGCCCTTCTGCGCAAAAAGTTGTTAAAAAATGCCGATGGCGATCTGATCAAGGCCATTAGCGAATGTATGCTCAACGTGTGCAGAGGTCACGTGCAACTTCCCGCAAAGTGCTTGGGTCGCCTAAAGAAGCACAAGGCTTCTTGGACGAAGTTGACGGATAAACGGGTTTCTCTGAAGAAGAAGAAGAGCATCTTGGTTCAAAAAGGAGGTTTTTTGCCAGCATTTCTCCTACCCGTCTTGGCTTAGCTTGGCGGCGCGCTAGTGTCGAAATTAACAGGATGAAGTACGGCAAGCAGATCCTGGTTGCACCGCAACCGAAGACCGTCGATAAGCTTCACGCTATAGACCGCACCATATCCAGATTAGCTAAAGAAATTCAGAACCTGCAGAGCGCAAAGCTCTCTGCCGACGAAAAGTGGCGGCTCGTAAAACATAAATTGGACAACTACCTCGATCTCGTGGCACAAGTCAGAAAGCCCTTCCTCGGCGACGACGACGACGACGATGATTACGAAGACGTGCACGAACGCGTGCCGGTGAAGCAGGAGGTCGAACCCCGAACCATAAAGGTCAACCTCCTCTCGCCTCGCAAAAAGCAGAGGGCAAAACCTGCCACTAAGAAAAAGAAATCAAAATCGCCTTCCGCGTCGTACCATTTTCGCAAACGCGTCTGGCAACCCCTGTACAAGTAAAGCATGAAGGAATGGAAGGCGCTAAGGCGATACTATACCAAACCGGAACACTATGCCGGTTTGGGTACGGTCAAGCCCCTTCGAAAGGCCACGGGTGCGTCTAAGGCGAACATCGAGTCCTTCCTTCAAACCCAGGACAGTTACACTCTGCACAAACCGGTCAGAAAGCGGTTCCCCACCAGATGTTATCACGTGACGAATATGGACGATCTTTGGGAGGCCGATCTAAACGTCATGAACAGCGTGAGGGAACATAACAAACCTTACGTGTACATTCTGACCGTTATCGACGTATTTTCCAAATATGCTTGGGCCGTAACCCTGAAATCGAAGCTGGGTACCGAGGTTGCGCAAGTGTTTCGCTCCATATTCTCCCAACGCGTCCCCAGGGTCCTCCAAACGGACAAGGGAACCGAGTTTACCAACAAGACTTTTCGCGACTTTCTGAAGAAACACGACGTGAAACATTACACAACCAAAAATAACGTTAAAGCCAGCGTCGTGGAGCGCTTCAACCGCACCTTAAAAACCAAGATGTGGAGGTATTTCACGCACAAAAACAGTTACAGATACCTAGAAGTCCTTCCGGCCTTACTCGAGTCGTACAATAGCTCGCATCACAGGTCCATAAAAATGGCTCCAAAGGACGTGAACGAATCTAGCATTTTACGAGTGTACCGCAATCTCTACGGAAATAGGACCCTACCTCGCGCATGGAAACCCACATTTTCCGTGGGCGATCACGTGCGCATCTCTAAAGAAAAAATGAAATTCGTCAAGGGGTACGAGCAGAATTGGACGGACGAAATATTTCGGATAGCCGAGGTGGTGCGTGCTCGGCCAGTGGTATATAAGTTGAAGGATCTGGCCGGAGAAGCCATAGACGGCACATTTTACACCGAGGAGCTACAAAAGGTCGCGCTACCTCGGACGTTTAAGATCGAACGCGTTTTACAGACCAAGGGCCGAGGGCGCCACAAGCAGGTCTTGGTAAAGTGGAAGGGGTATCCGGCAAAGTTTAACTCGTGGGTTCTGGCTTCGACCATCGATTCGATATGATTAAGACCAAGCCCTTCTCAATCACTCTCGTGAGCAACGCTTCCATGGAACACTTTACCGCCAACAGCACGGCCAGATTTTCTAACATCTTGCCCGAGAGAATCGTTCTGCAGTGAGAATGGGAGGTCGCCCTGCAAAAGGTCAGGTATCCGGTGAAATTTTATAACCTTTCGCCAGACGATGCCCGTCTGGTGGGCACCATGTACACCATGACGCTCCTCCCCACGCATTCCAAATTCAGTTTGCAAATGCCGCAAGGCATCGTGCACAATCCCAAAGACTTGGTGAACCTCGTCAACGCCGTTCTACTCGAACACTTGCACGTGGAAAACTTCTTCCTCTTCGACGAGCGCAAGCAGACGGTGGACGTGAATGCCGCCGTCGCCCATCCCGAACCACTACCCGACATTCCGTTCGACGGGTTTGTGGAAAATGTCGCGCGCACGGCCGTACCGTACGCGGTCGGCGAATACGAAGCTCTCAACGATGCGCCCCACCAGAGACCCAAGCCGAAACCGAAACCGAAGCCCCGGGCTTCGGGGCAGCAGAAACCCGCGGCGGCTCGTTCCGTCAGACCCAAAGGAGACGTTTCAAAATCGGAGGACCCTCCGGGACCTCTACACCGCATCCACAGTTTGCTCTTAACGCCCGCTATGGCAAAAATGTTGGGTTTCGAGCCCTACGTCAACGTCATTCTCGAAAAAGCTGCTAAACACCCCGTAGATCCTTAAATGGGGTTTCCTTACGAAATGTTCATCTATTGTAATCTAGTGACCCCGCAAGTCGTGGGCGACACCTTCGCCCAAGTCATACAGAGCGCGGCCGTGGAATACGAAAGAAGCAACAACACATACATGAGCGACGAAAAGACGTTTTTCCCCAAAATTGGGTACCCTTGATTCAGCAAGACTTCAAGACGGTCAACATAGATTTAAGGAACGGTTACGGCGATCTCTTGCCATTCGCCGACGGATTTTCCTCTACTATAGTTCTCGCTTTTCGTCCGAAACAGGCGTAATGGACGTGCACGCCGTAACGCGGTACTACCTCAATCAGACCGGCGGCGCGTTCCACAATCGCGATTTCATTATCTACAGGGGCAAGCGCTACCAAAGAGGCAGCGGTCTCTTTTCAGCCCTCGGAGGACTCTTCAGAAGATTGCTACCGTTTTTAAAGAGCGGAGCAAAAGCAGTCGGAAAGGAGGCCTTAAAGGCGGGCGCTCACGTTCTGTCCGATGTGACTGTGGCGGAAGCAGCGCCAAAGCAAGCGCTCCAACGGAGGCTGAAGGAGTCCGCATACAATTTAAAGCGAAAAGCCGACGAAAAGCTCGATGCCATGCTCGGTTCCGGCGCCAGGCGCCTCAAGAGAATAAAACCGAGCAAATCCAAAAAGAGTAAGCAGTCGAAGCTGAAACGCGGTAGGCGTAAGGTGCAAGACATATTTTCGTAATGGCAGACGCGGCCGTCCACATGAGTTCCGAACTGGACCTCTTTACAGAAGTGCCGGTTCAGATGAGCATCGAGGAGTCACGGTTCCTATACCTAAACCCTCAAAACACTTTAATGAAAAATGCCCCCATCACCTTTCATTATTCCGGAAATGCGGACGATTACCTAGACTTGACCTACGTCGTACTCGAACTCATGGTGCGCATTGTAGATGACAAAGGAGAGGCCTTAAACGCTGACGCTAACGCCACTCTGGTCAACAACGCTTTAAATTCCCTGTTTCAACAGGTGGAGGTAACCCTCAATAACGTCATCGTCTCCATGCCGCAAGCCGGTTACCCCTATAGAACCTACCTCGAGACGCTTCTCAATTACTCCGAAGATGCCATGAACACCAAACTAGAATCCACCCTCTGGAGAAAGGACACGGCAGGCATCATGGACACTTTTATCGCCAATGCGGGTTTTCAGTGGCGTCAGGGGTTTACCAAAGGGAGCAACGTCGTACAGCTCATCGGTCCTCTGTCCAACGCTCTGTTTAGACAGGATAAGCTGCTTTTGAACAACGTTAGCATGACCGTCAAGCTCACTCCCGCCTCTCCCCAGTTTTATGTTTTCCGACGTAGATACCTTTAAGGGGTACGCCGACATCGTGTCTGCCACGCTGCGCTTAAAATCGGTGCGGCCCTCGCCGACCATAAAGCTCGCGCACCAGGCCGTGCTCGCAAAGGGCAACGCAAAGTACCACCTCAAGGACGTCAGCTTTCACGCTCTCAGCATCCCCAAGGAGTCCAGGGCAATGACGTTTAGCGACGTGTGCGTAGGGCAAGTTCCCAGGAGAGTGGTAGTAGCCATGGTCACCGACAAGGCCTATTCCGGCCATTTTAACTCAAATCCGTACAACTTGAAACTTTTAAAATGAACTTCTTTCAGCTCTACGTGAACGGGCAACCCGTTTCCTCCCAACCTCTGCAACCCGACTTTACTAAGGGACACTATTTGCAATGCTTTCAAACCCTGCAGGACGGCCTAGGCATTCATTTCAAGGACGAGGGACACTCCATCTCCAGAGAAACCCAGCCGCAAGGGTATACGATAATGGTTTTCGATCTCACTGCAGTCATGAGCGCTAACGAGTCTCACATCTCGGGTCAGCGCCACGGAACCGTCTCTATAAGCATCGGTTTTGCCGATAAATTGACAGAACCGGTCATTCTTCTGCTGCTAGCGGAAATACATCGCACGGTCGAAATCGACGCCAACCGATCCATTTTGGTATCATGAACACCTTTCAAATTCAACGGTTTCTATCGACATGCCCCTCTACGCGCTCTCACTTTTTAGGCGTCTACCCCTGCGATAAACTACCCGTACTTCACGGCATTCGAACGCCTCCCTTGGCGCTAGTGGCTAACACCGACCCCAGCACCAAATCCGGGCAACACTGGGTTTGCATCTTTGTGGACAAAAACTCGCATGGTGAATATTTTGACAGTTACGGCATAGGACCGCTTTCGCCCCATTTTCTCCGGTTCTTAAATTCGGTCTGCGGGACGCGTTGGTCCACCAACACCAGAAGGCTGCAAGGTTTCGACAGCACCACTTGCGGTCATTACGTCATCGCCTACCTCACCCACCGCTGCTCCGGCTTACCTAAGCATAAATTCTTCTCAAAATTTCACGTCAGCAATCACGCGCATAATGATGTCGTCATTCGTAAAACGTACAAAGACGCATGCCGCGCAAAGTGCTCTGACGCTCAGCAAACTTGTCAACCCTTGAAGGTGAGTACGTGTGTGTGTGTGTGTCACTATTCATCACATCTAACCTAATCCATCCTCTTGCACGTGCTTTCAGAAGACGCTCCTGCTCATATAAAAAGCAACGTCACGGTGCCGCTCGCCTCATTCAGAGTGTACCATGCAGCACGCGGATACAGTCATGCTGCCATGCAGCACGCCCACCAGGTAGGTCTGCACCTATGTATTAGCTTGCTTTTTTCTATCCCGTTTATCTCTCTATCCCTCACATTATTATTATTGTTTTGTGTGTTCCAGTATAACCGGATGTCAAACCCCGACCACCTCGAAACCCGGGGAAAAAAGGAAACTACCCATCTTCGACCTCCAACAGCATCCCGACAGCCCTGCTCCGCCAGCACAGTTCCAACACAGTGCAGTTGTGGGTCCTCTGGCTGATATCTACTTCCTCAACCCGCAACAAACTAAATTCGTCAGTGTGGGATTCTCCCCCAGCCGCCGCACCATCTCGTCGTCACCATTGCCAAATGTGGACAGCACAACGCAGTCGTCATGAGTTCCTCGCAGTGGCACAAACTTGTCGAAGCCATCCCCATCATTCACAAACGCTTGAATGACCCACAGGGACGTCTACAGCAATTTCAATTCAGCGACAGCGTCACCATCGTGTTTAAGTTTGTGTTCGGAAAGCTAAAGCTCGTTTTCAAAGACCCGCAAGGCGCATCCGTTACGCTCAACCAACAAGAATGGCACGTGTTGCATGCCCTGCAGCGCATCATTACCGACATCATGTATCACAAAAAGAAGGAAGAGACGGACGTGCAAAATCAAATCATGGCATACCACAAGTACATGCTTCACAACCATGCCTCCAACGTTCCCTTACATAACATGAATTTCACGCAGTTCACCAAGTGCATACGGTGCGCCAATTTTAGAACATTCCTCGAGGTTCATCATTTCCTCAACACCCATTTCGCACTGCGCATCTCACAAAATAGTCCTTAGTGCGCATGTATTTCTACCAGCGTTCCAACCGCACCTCACCCAAACATCTCGCGCCCTTCGCTGCCGCATCATGGGGTACAGAAATTACCTGTCGGTGTACTACCATGACATTAAGGTGTTTAAAAACTACGAGGTGGACGGTCACCCCCATAAAAATACACCTTATGCACTTCGCTTCGTCGACAGCACCTACGACGGAAAATCCGTCTCCACCAGAGTTCACAGCTGCGAAACCAAAATTCATTTTGTGCTATCTAACATGTACTTCAACGATATCCATGTCAAAGCAGATAAAGAAGACGCACATCAGTGGTTCCAATTTGTGCCCGCAAGAGGTTTATACATCGTTTTCTACGAACAGCAATACATTTCCACAAACAAAATGCAGCAAATGTTAAACGAAAACCCCATGTGCTACGGCACGTGCTTAGCGGCGCATTTGGGTCGCGAATCACCCTATATCATACCCGATCACATTCACGGCGTTTGCATGTTCAGCACCGTTCAAAACAGAGTTCTCCTCCAAGACCAAAACCATTAAATCAACGGACACAGTGTTTTTCCTGCGGATGTTGTGCAATAATCGATAAGCGCTTCCGGCGGATGTAGTGAACCTCCAACGAACGTTTCCCCCACCAGTGCTTCCCCTGATATGGTAATTCTCCAATTAACTTTTCCCCCACCAGTGCTTCCCCCTAATGTGGTCGTTTGCATGTTCAGCACCGTTCAAAACAGAGTTCTCCTCCAAGACGAAAACCGTTAAATCAACGGACACAGTGTTTTTCCTGCGGATGTTGTGCAATAAACGCTAAGCGCTTCCGGCGGATGTAGTCAACCTCCAACGAACGTTTCCCCCACCACTGCTTTCCCCTGATGTGGTAATTCTCCAACGAACTTTTCCCCCCACCAGTGCTTCCCCCTAATGTGGTTGTTTGCATGTTCAGCACCGTTCAAAACAGAGTTCTCCTCCAAGAGGAAAACCGTTAAATCAACGGACACAGTGTTTTCCCTGCGGATGTTGTGCAATAATCGCTAAGCGCTTCCGGCGGATGTAGTCAGCCTCCAACGAACGTTTCCCCCACCACTGCTTCCCCCTGATGTGGTAATTCTCCAACCAACTTTTCCCCCACCAGTGCTTCCCCTGATGTGGTAAATCTCCAATGAACGTTTCCCCCACCAGTGATTTCCTGCTTCCGGCAGTTGGGTTATATTTATGCACGCGCATTCTTTTCCCCTTCATTCGGTGCTAGCCAGCCGTGGGGGAATGCCAGGACCGACGTGTAAAGACTTCCACTGCTCGTTTTGCTTTCACCAAACGTGCAGCTGCGAACTTAGGCACCGTCTCACCCGCCTGTGCACGCAGTGTCAACTCGGTTTCTACGAAGACCTCGATCATCTCAACAAGCAAATTCAACAATTCCTTCGAAGGTACTCCGCTAGAAACACCACATGAACTGCTTCATCGTGCTCTTTCGGTATCTCGATAACGGACGAAGAATCCACCTGCTACTGCCCAGGGAACGCCAAGTGCTGCTGCAGAACGGCATATACATCTTTGAACGCTATCCCCCAAGCGACGTGGACCTTGTGTGGAACCAACTTCCCACAGACGCACAGGTAGTTTGCGCACCTTATCGCAGGTGTAAACAACACTACAACCTTCCTCATCAAACCACTCATATAGACGGTCCTCCCCCGTTTATCAAAAACTGCCATCTGTGCCGTCATAATGTCACAGGACGCCCTTAAAGAGCTAGAAAAACTTTCCCGCAGCGCCGACACTCTCAGCGTATCTACGCTTGAACAGCACGTACCGTATCGTGTCGTCGGCGTCAAAACAATCGACACCGTTCACGGTACAAAGCTCGTCGCCAAACTCGACAACGACACAGAAGTTTTCCTACCAACAAGATTTGCAAAAGCCTCTCCAGAACTCATCAACAAACTCAACTCTACCTCATTCTGCATCATATACGCAGGCGAGGAAAAACTACGCAGCGGTTTCAAACGTCACATCGTCACGTTCTCCCCATATAACCCTAAATAATGTCCGACGAAACCTACCCCGTCCCCGTGGGGAACAATCTTAACCTACAACTAATTCTCAACGCAGCTTCACCTATCCGTATCCTCTGCATCTCCAACTCCTATTTCCGCAGCAGCAGAGTTGTCACCATCACACTCGACGTCCAAGGGGCTCACGCCGTCCACGTCAAATGCGTACCTACCAAAGTGCACCAGCATCAACAAGACGCACTATGCATCATATACCTGGGCAACATCAACATTCCTGCTCTAACCAACAAAGTCACATCCACAGGATGCTTCTCAACCAGCCATTACAACGAATTTACCATCCCCATCTATATACCAACCTTCACCGAGTTCGTCAACGAAAGTTTCTCTCACCTGCTCGTCACCTGCATCACAAAACATATCCACCAATTTACCGTCGATAGCAGCAGCAGCGATGACGAGGACTCAAAGTGCACCACGTACTTTAAAATCATTGTTGTGCGCGAAATCTGTGTGTCCTAGTGCCTCAACAAACTATGAATTTTAATGTGCTTTTTCTTCTCCTAATATTTCTTATATTGTCCATTTATTGTATTCATATGTTAATCTCCTGTAATCAAATAATCCATTATGTTATTCTCAAACTATGTATTCATATGTTAAGCAAATAATACATCATGTTAATCTAAACTATGTATACATATCTTTACCCAATGTACTGTATTCAAATTATAAATAAAGAAAACAGTCCCGGATGAGCCAATTGCAATAACGATAATCCTTCCGCTCATGGCGCTTTTCAAACTTGCCGCCGTCGCTCGCAGCGACACTAGCGCCCCTAGCGGAAGGATTATCGTTAATCCAATTGGCTCATCCGGGACTATTACTACTCACACACACACACACACACACACACACACACACTGGCACGCGCACGCACTCACGCACGCACACTAGTTTGCACAAGAGTAGATAAGGTCATACGGGTGTAACACAGCACATTTTTATCTACTTCTTGTTAATACAGATAGAGATTGGAAAGGTAGCATCATGTTGAAAAATTCAATTCCATTGCAGGGATATGAACCATGGATCTTCCAGTTTCTTTTGATTACACTAACTAAGCTGTCACGGCAAAATGCCAGCATATTAAATTCCCAAACTGACTTGGGTTGCCGGTTAATGCCATGTTGGCTTTATAGCTCAGTTGGTTAGAGCAAGCAGATGGAAACCAAAAGATCCATGGTTCAAATCCTGGCTATGGCACTGAATTTTTTCGATCCGATTCTACTGGTCCTACACACGACCTGTGTGAAAGAACGATTACCAATGCCTTCTCTACTCTTGTACAAACTATTTTTACACACACACACGCACACGCACACTCACACACACACGCTCGCACGCACGCGCACGCACTCACGCACGCACACTAGTTTGCACAAGAGTAGATAAGGTCATGCGGGTGTAACACAGCACATTTTTATCTACTTCTTGTTAATACAGATAGAGATTGGTAAGGTAGCATCATGTTGAAAAATTCAATTCCATTGCAGGGATATGAACCATGGATCTTCCAGTTTCTTTTGATTACACTAACTAAGCTGTCACGGCAAAATGCCAGCATATTAAATTCCCAAACTGGCTTGGGTTGCCGGTTAATGCCATGTTGGCTTTATAGCTCAGTTGGTTAGAGCAAGCAGATGGAAACCAAAAGATCCATGGTTCAAATCCTGGCTATGGCACTGAATTTTTTCGATCCGATTCTACTGGTCCTACACACGACCTGTGTGAAAGAACGATTACCAATGCCTTCTCTACTCTTGTACAAACTATTTTTACACACACACACGCACACGCACACGCACACACACACACGCTCGCACGCACGCGCACGCACTCACGCACGCACACTAGTTTGCACAAGAGTAGATAAGGTCATGCGGGTGTAACACAGCACATTTTTATCTACTTCTTGTTAATACAGATAGAGATTGGTAAGGTAGCATCATGTTGAAAAATTCAATTCCATTGCAGGGATATGAACCATGGATCTTCCAGTTTCTTTTGATTACACTAACTAAGCTGTCACGGCAAAATGCCAGCATATTAAATTCCCAAACTGACTTGGGTTGCCGATTAATGCCATGTTGGCTTTATAGCTCAGTTGGTTAAAGCAAGCAGATGGAAACCATAAGATCCATGGTTCAAATCTTGGCTATGACACTGAATTTTTTCGATCCGATTCTACTGGTCCTACACACGACCTGTGTGAAAGAACGATTACCAATACCTTCTCTATTCTTGTACAAACTATTTTTCCACACACACACACAGACACACACACACACACGCGCACGCACACGCACACGCTCGCACGCACGCACGCGCACGCACTCACGCACGCACACTAGTTTGCACAAGAGTAGATATTGTCATGCGGGTGTAACACAGCATATTTTTTATCTACTTCTTGTTAATACAGATAGAACTTGGAAAGGTAGCATCATGTTGAAAAATCCAATTCCATTGCAGGGATATGAACCATGGATCTTTCAGTTTCTTTTGATTACACTAACTAAGCTGTCACGGCAAAATGCCAGCATATTAAATTCCCAAACTGACTTGGGTTTCCGGTTAATGCCATGTTGGCTTTATAGCTCAGTTGGTTAGAGCAAGCAGATGGAAACCAAAAGATCCATGGTTCAAATCCTGGCTATGGCACTGAATTTTTTCGATCCGATTCTACTGGTCCTACACACGACCTGTGTGAAAGAAGGATTACCAATACCCTCTCTACTCTTGTACAAACTATTTTTTTTACACACACGCGCACACGCACACGCACACGCACACGCACACGCACACGCGCACGCGCACGCACACGCACACGCACACGTGCACACGCACGCGCGCACACACGCGCGGGCACACGCACGCACGCACGCGCGCACACGCCCGCGCACACACGCGCGCACACACACGCGCACACACACACACTCGCACTCACGCACGCACACTAGTTTGCACAAGAGTAGATAAGGTCATGCGGGTGTAACACAGCATATTTTTTATCTACTTCTTGTTAATACAGATAGAGCTTGGAAAGGTAGCATCATGTTGAAAAATTCAATTACATTGCAGGGATATGAACCATGGATCTTCCAGTTTCTTTTGATTACACTAACTAAGATGTCACGGAAAAATGCGAGCATATTAAATTCCCAAACTGACTTGGGTTTCCGGTTAATGCCATGTTGGCTTTATAGCTCAGTTGGTTAGAGCAAGAAGATGGAAACCAAATACTCCATGGTTCAAATCCTGGCTATGGCACTGAATTTTTTCGATCCGATTCTACTGGTCCTACACACGACCTGTGTGAAAGAACGATTACCAATACCTTCTCTACTCTTGTACAAACTATTTTCACACACACACACGCACACGCACACGCACACACACACACCCGCGGGCGCACTCACACGCACACGAACACGCACACACACACACACACACACTAGTTTGCACAAGAGTAGATAAGGTCATGCGGGTGTAACACAGTACATTCTTTATCTACTTCTTGTTAATACAGATAGAGATTGGAAAGGTAGCATCATGTTGAAAAATTCAATTCTATTGTAGGGATATGAACCATGGATCTTCTAGTTTCTTTTGATTACACTAACTAAGCTGTCACGGCAAAATGCCAGCATATTAAATTCCTAAACTGACTTGGGTTGCCGGTTAATGCCATGTTGGCTTTATAGCTCAGTTGGTTAGAGCAAGCAGATGGAAACCAAAAGATCCATGGTTCAAATCCTGGCTATGGCACTGAATCTTTTCGATCCGATTCTACTGGTCCTTCACACGACCTGTGTGAAAGAACGATTACCAATACCTTCTCTACTCTTGTACAAACTATTTCCCCCCCCCACACAGACCCACACACACTCGCACGCGCACGCGCACGCACTCACGCACGCACACTAGTTTGCACAAGAGTAGATAAGGTCATGCGGGTGTAACACAGCACATTTGTATCTACTTCTTGTTAATACAGATAGAGATTGGAAAGGTAGCATCATGTTGAAAAATTCAATTCCATTGCAGGGATTTGAACTATGGATCTTCCAGTTTCTTTTGATTATACTAACTAAAATGTCACTGCAAAATGCCAGCATATTAAATTCCCAAACTGACTTGGTTGTCGGTTGATGCCATGTTGGCGTGATAGCTCAGTTGGTTACAGCAAACAGATGGAAACCAGAAGACCCATGGTTCAAATCTGGCTATGGCATTGAAACCTTCAATCCAATTCTACTTTTCCAAAATTGTCCTACACACGACCTGTGTGAAAGAACGATTACCAATACCTTCTCTACTCTTGTACAAACTATTTTTCCACACACACACACACACACACACACACACACACACACACACACACACACACACACACGCATGTACACGTTTGTACAAGAGTAGATAAGGTCATGCGGGTGTAATACAGCACATTTTTATCTACTTCTTGTTAATACAGATAGAGCTTGGAAGGTAGCATCATGTTGAAAAATTCAATGCCATTGCAGGGATTTAAACCATGGATCTTCCAGTTTCTTTTGATTACACTAAGATGTCACTGCAAAATACCAGCATATTAAATTCCCAAACTGACTTGGGTTGTCAGTTAATGCCATGCTGGCGTGATAGCTCAGTTGGTTACAGCAAGCAGCTGTAAACCAGAAGATCCATGGTTCAAATCACACACACACACACACACACACACACACACAGCAGCATTGAATTTTTCCATCCGATTCTACTTTTCCAAACTTGTCCTACATATGACCTGTGTGAAAGAACGATTACCAATACCTTCTCTACTCTTGTATAAACTATTTTTTCCACACACACACACACACATAGCATATGTTTGTACAAGAGTAGATAAGGTCATGCGGGTGTAACACTGCACATTTTTTATGTACTTCTTGTTAATACAGATAGAGCTTGGAAGGTAGCATCATGATGAAAATTTCAACGCCATTGCAGGGATTTGAACCATGGATCTTCCAGTTTCTTTTGATTACACTAACTAAGATGTCACTGCAAAATACCAGCATATTAAATTCCCAAACTGACTAGGGTTGTCGGTTAATGCCATGCTGGCGTGATAGCTCAGTTGGTTACAGCAAGCAGATGTAAACCAGAAGATCCTTGGTTCAAATCCTGGCTATGACATTGAATTCTTGGAACCGATTCTACTTTTCCAAACTTTTCCTACACACTACCTGTGTGGAAGAACGATTACCAATACCTTCTCTACTCTTGTACAAACTATTTTTTCCACACACACACACACACACACACACACACACACACACACTCACACACACACACACACACGCACGCAAAAGTACAAGTTTGTACAAGAGTAGATAAGGTCATGCGGGTGTAATACAGAACAATTTTATCTACTTCTTGTTAATACAGATTGGGCTTGGAAAGGTAGCATGAAGTTAAAAAATTCAATGCCATTGCAGGGATTTGAACCATGGCTCTTCCAGTTTCTTTTGATTACACTAAGATGTCACTGCAAAATGCCAGCATATTAAATTCCCAAACTCACTTGGGTTGTCGGTTAATGCCATGTTGGCGTGACAGCTTAGTTGGTTACAACAAGCAGATGGAAGCCAGAAGATTCATGGTTAAATCCTGGCTATGGCACTGAATTTTTTCGATCGGATTCTACTTGTCCTACACACGACCTGTGTGAAAGATCGATTACCAATACCTTCTCTACTCTTGTACAAACTATTTTTTTCCACACACACACACACACATGCACGCACGCACGCGCACGCACTCGCACGTTTGTACAATAAGATAAGGTCATGCGGGTGTAAACCAGCCCCTTTTTTTATCTACTTCTTGTTAATACAGATAGAGCTTGGAAAGGTAGCACAATGTTGAAAAATTCAATGCCATTGCAGGGATTTTTACCAAGGATCTTGTAGTTTCTTTTGATTACACTTACTAAGCTGTGACGGCAAAATGCCAAGATATTAAATTTCCAAACTGACTTGGGTTGTCGGTTCGTGCCATGTTGGCGCGATAGCTCAGTTGGTTATACAGAGCAAATGGAAACCAGAAGATCCATGGTTCAAATCCTGGCTATGGCATTGAATTTTTCGATTCGATTCTTCTTTTCCAAACTTCTCCTATACACGCCCTGTGTGAAAGAACGATTACCAATACCTTCTCTACTCTTTACAAACTATTTTTTTACACACACAGACACACATAACACACACACGCACGCACGCAGGCACCCACACACACACACACATACACACACGCACACACACTAGTTTGTACAAGAGTAGATAAGGTCATGCGGGTGTAACACAGCACATTTTTATCTACTTCTTGTTAATACAGATAGAGCTTGGAAACGTAGCACAATGTTGAAAAATTGAATGCCATTGCAGGGATTTATACCATGGATCTTCCAGTTTCTTTTGATTACACTAAATAAGCTGTCACGGCAAAATGCCAGAATATTAAATTCCCAAACTGAATTGGGTTGTCGGTTAATGCCACGTTGGCGTGATAGCTCAGTTTGTTAGAGCAAGCAGATGGAAACCAAAAGATCCATGGTTCAAATCCTGGCTATGGCATTGAATATTTCGATCCGATTCTACTTGTCCTACACACGACCTGTGTGAAAGTACGATTACCAATACCTTCTCTACTCCTGTACAAACTATTTGTTTCCACACCCACACCCAAAGAGTCTCTCTCTGGCTCAATCATATTCTCATGTCCTGGACATGAAAAAAGAATGGAATACCCCTCAGAGCAAAAAGGCCTTTGACTACTGCTTAAAGACAGAGAGAGAGAGAGAGAGACACACACACACACACACACACACTCTCTCTCTCTCAGGCAAAGAAAATTCAATGCCCTACATAGTAAACCGCTCTTAAAAGATTCGCCTATTGCTTAAAGAGAGAGAGAGTGCAATGCCCACATATCAAAAAGCTCTTAAGGGGTATAATTATTTCTTAAAGAGAGGGTAAAAAAAACAAACACGCACACACTCTCTCTCTCTCTCTTTCTGTCTCTGTCTCATCATATATTCATGTCCTGGACATGCGAAATGAATGGAATACCCCACATAGCAAAAAGGTCTTTGCCTATTGCTTAAAGACAGAGACACACACACACACACACACTCTCTCTCTCTCTCTATCTTATGTTAAGGACAGGCAAAGAAAATTCAATGCCCCACGTAGTAAACAGCTCTTAAAAGATTTGACTATTGCTTAAAGAGAGAGAGAGAGAGAGAGAGAGAGAGAGAGAGAGAGAGATTGCAATGCCCCACATAGCAAAAAGCTGTTAATGGTTTGATTATTGCTTAAAGAGAGAGACACACAAACTCAAAGTTTTATGTACTGGAAATGAATAGAGAGTGGAATACCTTACATATCAGCCAGTTTTTGAAAGACGTGACTATTGATTAGAGAGAGAGACACACACACACACAAACACACACACACACAGAGTCTGTCTCTCTCTGGCTCATCATATTTTCATTTCCTGGACATGCGAAAAGAATGGAATACGCTCATAGCAAAAAAACCTTTCACTATTGCTTAAAGACAGAGAGAGACACACACACACTCTCTCTCTCTCTCTCTTATGTGGTGCACAGGCAAAGAAAATTCAATGCCCCACACAGTAAACAGCTCTTAAAAGATTTGACTATTGCTTAAAGAGAGAGAGTGTGCAAATACCCACATAGCAAAAAGCTCTTAAAAGGTTTGATTTTTGCTTAAAGAGAGAGGGTAAGGAAAGCCACACACACACCCACGCACGCACGCACACACACCTACCCACGCACGCACCCACACACACACACAACCACTCACACACACCCACACACCCGCACACCCACATCACAGAGTCTCTCTCTGGCTCATCATATTCTCATGTCCTGGACATGCGATAAGAATGGAATACCCCTCAGAGCAAAAAGGCCTTTGACTATTGCTTAAAGACAGAGAGACTCACACACACACTCTCTCTCTCTCTCTTATGTGGTGGACAGGCAAATAAAATTCAATGCCCTACATAGTAAACAGCTCTTAAAAGATTTGCCTTTTTCTTAAAGAGAGAGAGACTGCAAAACCCCACATAGCAAAAAGCTCTTAAAAGGTATCATTATTTCTTAAAGAGAGGGTAAAAAAAACACACATGCACACACTCTCTGTCTCTTTCTGTCTCTGTCTCATCATGTATTCATGTCCTGGACATGCGAAAAGAATGGAATACCCCTCATAGCAAAAAGGCCTTTGACTATTGCTTAAAGACAGAGACACACACACACACCCTCTCTCTCTCTCTTATGTGGTGGACAGGCAAAGAAAATTCAATGCCCCACGTAGTAAACAGCTCTTAAAGGATTTGAATATTGCTTAAACAGAGAGAGAGTGCAATGCCATACATAGCAAAAAGCTCTTAAAAGGTTTGATTTTTGCTTAAAGAGAGAGGCTAAAAAAACCACACACACACTCTCTGTCTGTCTCTCTCTCTCTCTCTCTCTCTCTCTCTCTCTCTGGCTCATCATATTTTCATGTCCTAGACTTGCGAAAAGAATGGAATACCCCTCATAGCAAAAAGTCCTTTGACTATTGCTTAAAGACAGAAAGAGGGAGAGACACACACACACACACACACACACACACACACACACACACACATATCCTCTTTTATGTGGAGGACAGGCGAAGAAAATTCAATGTCCACATAGTAAACAGCTCGTAAAAGATTTGACTATTGCTTAAAGAGCTAGAGAGAGTGCAATGCCCACATAGCGAACAGCTCTTAAAAGGTATGATTATTGCTTAAAGAGAGGGTAAAAAAACATATACGCACTCTCCCTCTCTCTCTCTTTCTGTCTGTCTCATCATATATTCATGTCCTGGACATGCGAAAAGAATGGAATACACCTCATAGCTAAATGGTCTTTGACTATTGCTTAAAGACAGAGAGAGACACACACTCTCTCTTATGTTGTGGACAGGCAAAAAAATTGAATGACCACATAGTAAACAGCTCTTAAAGGATTTGAATATTGCTTAAAGAAAGAGTGTAAAGAAACCACACACACACACACAAACACACCCTCTCTCTGTCTCATCATATTTTTATGTACTGGACATGGGAACAGAGTGGAATACCCCACATAGCAAACAGCTCTTAAAAGGTATGACTATTGCTTAAAGAGAGAGACACACACAGTCAATGTTTTATGTACTGGACATGAATAGAGAGTGGAATACCTTACATATCAGCCAGCTTTTGAAAGACGTGACTATTGATTAAAGAGAGAGAGAGAGAGAGACACACACACACACAGAGAGAGAGAGAGTCTCTCTCTCTCTCTCTGGCTCATCATATTTTCATGTCCTGGACATGCGAAAAGAATGGAATACCCCTCATAGATAAAAGGCTTTTGACTATTGCTTAAAGACAGAGAAACACACACACACACACTCTGTCTCTCTCTCTCTCTTATGTGGTGGACAGGTAAAGAAAATTCAATGCCCCACATAGTAAACAGCTCTTAAAAGATTGGACTATTGCTTTAAGAGAGAGAGTGCAATGAACCACATAGCAAAAAGCTTTTAAAAGGTTTGATTTTTGCTTAAAGAGAGAGGGTAAAGAAAAACAAACGCACACGCACACACACCCACACACACCCACCCACACCCACACCCACACCCAAGCCCACACCCCCCCCCCCCACACACACACAGAGTCTCTCTCTGGCTCATCATATTTTCATGTCCTGGACATGCGAAAAGAATGGAATACCCCTCAGAGCAGAAAGGCCTTTGACTATTGCTTAAAGAGAGAGAGACACACACACACACTCTCTTATGTGGTGGACAGGCAAAGAAACTTCAATGGCCTACATAGTAAACAGCTCTTAAAATATTTGCCTATTGCTTAAAGAGAGAGAAAAAGCAATGCCCCACATAGCAAAAAGCTCTTAAAAGGTATGATTATTTCTTAAAGAGAGGGTAAAAAAACACACACGCACACGCTCTCTCTCTCTCTTTCAGTCTCTGTCTCATCATATATTCATGTCCTGGACATGCGAAAAGAATGGAATACCCCTCATAGCAAAAAGGCCTTTGACTATTGCTTAAAGACAGAGAGACACACACACACACACACACACACACTCTCTCTCTCTTATGTGGTGGACAGGCAAAGAAAATTCAATGCCCCACGTTGTAAACAGATCTTAAAAGATTTGACTATTGCTTAAAGAGAGAGAGAGTGCAATGACCCACATAGCAAAAAGTTCTTAAAAGGTTTGATTTTTGCTTAAAGAGAGAGGGTATAGAAAACCACACACACACACACACACACACACACACACACACAACAGCACACAGAGTCTCTCTCTGGCTCATCCTATTCTCATGTCCTGGACATGCGAAAAGAATGGAATACAGCTCAGAGCAAAAAGGCCTTTGACTATTGCTTAAAGACAGAGAGACACACACACTCTCTCTTATGTGATGGACAGGCAAAGAAAATTCAATGCCCTACATAGTAAACAGCTCTTAAAATATTTGCCTATTGCTTAAAGAGAGAGAGAGTGCAATGCCCCACAGAGCAAAAAGCTCTTAAAAGGTATGATTATTTCTTAAAGAGAGAGTAAAAAAACCCACACACACACACTCAGCACACACACACTACACACACACTCTCTGTCTCTCTGTCCCTCTCTCTCTGTTTCTCTCTGGCTCATCATATTTTAACCCCCTGGACTTGCGAAAAGAATGGAATACCCCTCATAGCAAAAAGTCCTTTGACTATTGCTTAAAGACAGAAAGAGGGAGAGAGACACACACACCCAGTATCTCTCTGGCTCATCATATTCTCATGTACTGGACATGCGAAAAAAATGGAATACCCCTCAGAGCAAAAAGGCCTTTGACTATTCTTAAAAGACAGAGAGTGACACACACACACATATTCTCTCTTATGTGGTGGACAGGCGAAGAAAATTCAATGTCCACATAGTAAACAGCTCTTAAAAGATTTGACTGTTGCTTAAAGAGAGGGTAAAAAGACACAAAAGCACACTCCCTCTCTCTCTCGTTCTGTCTCTGTCTCATCTATATTCACGTCCTGGACATGCGAAAAGAGTGGAATACCCCTCATAGCTAAATGGTCTTTGACTATTGCTTAAACATAGAGAGAGACACACACTCTCTCTTATGTTGTGGACAGGCAAAAAAGTTGAATGACCACAAAGTAGACAGCTCCTAAAAGATTTGACTATTGCTTAAAGAAAGAGTGTATAGAAACCACACACACACACACACCCTCTCTCTGTCTCATCATATTTTTATGTACTGGACATGTGAACAGAGTGGAATACCCCACATAGCAAACAGCTCTTAAAAGGTTTGATTATTGCTTAAAGAGAGAGAAACACACACTCAATGTTTTATGTACTGGACATGAATAGAGAGTGGAATACCTTACATATCAGCCAGTTTTTGAAAGACGTGACTATTGATTAAAGAGAGAGAGAGACACACGCACACACAGAGTCTCTCTCTCTCTCTCTCTGGCTCATCATATTTTCATGTCCTGGACATGCGAAAAGAATGGAATACCCCTCATAGCAAAAAGGCCTTCGACTTTTGCTTAAAGACAGAGAAACACACACACACTCTCTCTCTCATGTGGTGGACAGGTAACGAAAATTCAATGCCCCACATAGCAAAACTCTCTTAAAATGTTTGACTTTTGCTTAAAGAGAGACGGTAAAGAAAAAAAAAACCACGCTCGCAGGCACCCACGCACACACGCACACACGCACACAGTCTCTCTCTCGCTCATCATAATCTCAAGTCCTTGACATGCGAAAAGAATTGAATACCTCTCAGAGCAAAAAGGTCTTTGACTATTGCTTAAAGTCAGAAACACACACACACACACTCTCTCTCTCTCTCTCTCTCTTATGTGGTGGGCAGGCAAAAAAAATTCCATGCCCCAAGTAGTAAACAGCTCCTAAAAGATTTGACTATTGCTTAAAGAGAGAGAGAGTGCAATGCCCCACAGAGCGAAAAGCTCTTAAAAGGTTTGATTTTTGCTCAAAGAGAGAGGGTAAAAAAAACCACACACACTCTCTGTCTCTCTGTCCCTCTCTCTCTCTCTCTCTCTCTCTCTCTCTGTCTCTCTCTCTCTGGCTCATCATATTTTCATCTCCTGGACTAGCGAAAAGAATGGAATACCCCTCATAGCAAAACGTTTTTTGACTATTGCTTAAAGACAGAGAGAGGGAGAGAGACACACACACACAGTATCTCTCTGGCTCATCATATTCTCATGTACTGGACATGCGAAAAGAATGGAATACCCCTCAGAGCAAAAAGACCTTTAACTATTGCTTAAAGACAGAGAGTGACACACACACACACACATATTCTCTCTTATGTGGTGGACAGGCGAAGAAAATTCAATGCCACATAGTAAACAGCTATTAAAAGATTTGACTATTGCTTAAAGAGCTAGAGAGAGTGCAATGTCCCGCATAGTAAACAGCTGTTAAAAGGTATGATTATTGCTTAAAGAGAGGGTAAAAAAAACACACACGCACACTCCCTCTCTCTCTCTCTCTCTCTCTTTCTGTCTCCGTCTCACTATATATTCATGTCCTGGACATGCGAAAAGAATGGAATACCCCTCATAGCTAAATGGTCTTTGACTATTGCTTAAAGACAGAGAGAGACACACACTCTCTCTTATGTTGTGGACAGGCAAGGAAAACTGAATGACCACATAGTAAACAGCTCTTAAAGATTTGACTATTGCTTAAAGAAAGAGTGTAAAAAACCACACACACACATTTTCTCTCTCTCTATCTCTCTCTGTCTCATCATATTTTTATGTACTGGACATGGGAACAGAGTGGAATACCCCACAGCTCTTAAAAGGTTTGATTACTGCTTAAAGTAAGAGACACACACACTCAATGTTTTATGTGCTGGACATGAATATAGAATGGAATACCTTACATATCAGCCAGTTTTTGAAAGGCGTGACAGCTGATTAAAGAGAGAGAGGGACACACACACACACACAGAGTCTCTCTCTCTCTGGCTCATCATATTTTCATGTCCTGGACATGCGAAAAGAATGGAATACCCCTTATAGCAAAAAGGCCTTTGACTATTGCTTAAAGACAGAGAGAGACACACACACATACACACACTCTCTCTCTCTCTCTCTTATGTGGTGGGCAGTCAAAGAAAATTCAATGCCCCATATAGTAAACAGCTCTTAAAAGATTTGACTATTGCTTAAAGAGAGAGAGAGTGCAATGCCGAACATAGCAAAAAGCTCTTAAAAAGGTTTGATTTTTGCTTAAAGAGAGAGATTAAAAAAACACACACACACACGCTACACACATTCTCTCTCTCTCTCTCTCTCTCTCTCTCTCTCTCTCTGGCTCATCATATTTTCATGTCCTGGACTTGCGAAAAGAATGGAATACCCCTCATAGCAAAAGGTCCTTTGACTATTACTTAAAGACAGAGAGAGAGAGAGAGACACACACACACGCGCACGCACGCACACACAGACACACACAATCTCTCTCTGGCTCATCATATTCTCATGTCCTGAACATGCGAAAAGAATGGAATACCCATCAGAGCAAAAAGGCCTTTGAATATTGCTTAAAGACAGAGAGAGAGACACACACACACACACACACTCTCTCTCTCTCTCTTATGTGGTGGACAGGCAAAGAAAATTCAATGCCCGACGTAGTAAACAGCTCTTAAAAGATTTGACTATTGCTTAAAGAGAGAGAGAGTGCAATACCCCACATAGCAAAAAGCTCTTAAAAGGTTTGATTTTTGCTTAAAGAGAGAGGGTAAAAAACCAAACACGCACACACACAGCACACACACACTACACACACACTCTCTGTCTCTGTCTTTCTCTTTCTGTCTCTGTCTCACTATATATTCATGTCCTGGACATGCGAAAAGAATGGAATACCCCTCATAGCTAAATGGTCTTTGACTATTGCTTGAAGACAGAGAGAGACACACACTCTCTCTTATGTTGTGGACAGGCCACATAGTAAACAGCTCTTAAAGATTTGACTATTGCTTAAAGAAAGAGTGTAAAAAACCACACACACACACACATTTTCTCTCTCTCTCTCTGTCTCATCATATTTTTATGTACTGGACATGGGAACAGAGTGGAATACCCCACAGCTCTTAAAAGGTTTGATTACTGCTTAAAGTAAGAGACACACACACTCAATGTTTCATGTACTGGACATGAATATAGAATGGAATACCTTACATATCAGCCAGTTTTTGAAAGGCGTGACAGCTGATTAAACAGAGAGACACACACACACACACACATACACAGAGTCTCTCTCTCTCTGGCTCATCATATTTTCATGTCCTGGACATGCGAAAAGAATGGAATACCCCTTATAGCAAAAAGGCCTTTGACTATTGCTTAAAGACAGAGAGAGACACACACACATACACACACTCTCTCTCTCTCTCTCTCTCTTATGTGGTGGGCAGTCAAAGAAAGTTCAATGCCCCATATAGTAAACAGCTCTTAAAAGATTTGACTATTGCTTAAAGAGAGAGAGAGTGCAATGCCCCACATAGCAAAAAGCTCTTAAAAAGGTTTGATTTTTGCTTAAAGAGAGAGATTAAAAAAACACACACACACACGCTACACACATTCTCTCTCTCTCTCTGGCTCATCATATTTTCATGTCCTGGACTTGCGAAAAGAATGGAATACCCCTCATAGCAAAAAGTCCTTTGACTATTACTTAAAGACAGAGAGAGAGAGAGACACACACACACACACGCGCGCGCACGCACGCACACACAGACACACACAATCTCTCTCTGGCTCATCATATTCTCATGTCCTGAACATGCGAAAAGAATGGAACACCCCTCAGAGCAAAAAGGCCTTTGAATATTGCTTAAAGACGGAGAGAGAGAGATACACACACACACACACACACACACACACACACACACACACACACACACACACTCTGTTATGTGGTGGACAGGCAAAGAAAATTCAATGCCCCACGTAGTAAACAGCTCTAAAAAGATTTGACTATTGCTTAAAGAGAGAGAGAGTGCAATACCCCTCATAGCAAAAAGCTCTTAAAAGGTTTGATTTTTACTTAAAGAGAGAGGGTAAAAAAACCACACACGCACACACACAGCACACACACACTACACACACACTCTCTGTCTCTCTCCCTCTCTCTCTCTCTCTGGCTCATCATAGTTTCATGTCCTGGACTTGCGAAAAGAATGGAATACCCCTCATAGCAAAAGGTCCTTTGACTATTGCTTAAAGACAGAGAGAGAGACACACACACACACACACACACAGTCTCTCTCTGGCTCATCATTTTCTCATGTCCTTGAAATGCTAAAAGAATGGAATACCCCTCAGAGCAAAAAGGCCTTTGGCTATTGCTTAAAGACAGAGAGAGACACACACTCTCTCTTATGTTGTGGACAGGCAAAGAAAATTGAATGACCACATAGTAAACAGCTCTTAAAAGATTTGACTATTGCTTAAAGTAAGAGTGTAAAAAAACCACACACATACACACTCTCTCTCTCTGTCTCATAATATTTTATGTACTGGACATGGGAACACAGTGCAATACCCCACATAGCAAACAGCTCTTAAAAGGTTTGATTATTGCTTAAAGAGGGAGACACACACACGCAATGTGTTATGTACTGGACATGAATAGAGATTGGAATACCTTACATATCAGCCAGTTTTTGAAAACGTGACCATTGATTAAAGATAGAGAGAGAGACACACACACACACACACACACACACACACAGAGTCTCTCTCTCTGGCTCATCATATTTTCATGTCCTGGACATGCGAAAAGAATGGAATACCCCTCATAGCAAAAATGCCTTTGACTATTACTTAAAGACAGAGAGACACACACACACTCTCTCTCTTATGTGGTGGACAGGCAAAGAAAATTCAATGCTCCACGTAGTAAACAGCTCTTAAAAGATTTGACTATTGCTTAAAGAGAGAGAGAGAGAGAGAGAGAGAGAGAGAGTGCAATGCCCCACATAGCAAAAAGCTCTTAAAAGGTTTGATTTTTGTTTAAAGAGAGAGGGTAAAAAAACCCACACACACACACACAGCACAGACACACTACACACACACTGTCTGTCTGTCTCTCTCTCTCTCTCTCTGTCTGGCTCATCAAATTTTCATGTCCTGGACTTGCGAGAAGAATGGAATACCCCTCATAGGAAAAAGTACTTTGACTATTGCATAAAGACAGAAAGAGGGAGAGAGACACACACACACAGTAGCTCACTGGCTCATCATATTCTCATGTAATGGACATGCGAAAAAAATGGAATACCCCTCAGTGCAACAAGACCTTTCACTATTGCTTAAAGACAGAGAGTGACACACACACACACTCATATTCTCTCTTATGTGGTGGACAGGCAAAAAAAAATTCAATGCCCTACATAGTAACAGCTCTTAAAAGCTTTGACTATTGGTTAAAGAGAGAGAGAGAGTGTAATACCCCACATAGCAAAAATCTCTTAAAAGGTATGATTATTGCTTAAAGAGACGGTAAAAAAAAACCACACACGCACACTCTCTCTCTCTCTCTCTTTTTGTCTCTGTCTCATCATATATTCATGTCCTGGACATGCGAAAAGAATGGAATACCGCTCATAGCAAAAAGGCCTTTGACTATTGCTTAAAGACAGAGAGAGACACACACACACTCTCTCTTCTGTTGTGCACAGGCAAAGAAAATTGAATGACCACATAGTAAACAGCTCTTAAAGATTTGACTATTACTTAAAGAAACAGTGTAAAAAAACCACACGCACACACACCCTCTCTCTCTCTCTCTCTCTCTCTCTCTCTGTCTCATCATATTTTTATGTACTGGACATGGGAACAGAGTGGAATACCCCACATAGCAAACAGCTCTTAAAAGGTTTGATTATTGCTTAAAGAGAGAGACACACACACTAACTGTTTTATGTACTGGACATGAATAGAGAGTGGAATACCTTACTTATCAGCCAGCTTTTGAAAGACGTGACTATTGATTAAACAGAGAGAGAGAGACACACACACAGAGTCTCTCTCTCTCTCTGTCTCATCATATTTTCATGTTCTGGACATGCGAGAAGAATCGAATACCCCTCATAGCAAAAGGCCTTTGACTATTGCTTAAACTCAGAGACACACACACGCACACACACACACACACTCTCTCTCTCTCTCTCTCTTATGTGGTGGTCAGGCAAAGAAAATTCAATGCCCCAAGTAGTAAACAGCTCTTAAAAGATTTCACTATTGCTCAAAGAGACAGAGAGAGTGCAATGCCCCACATAGCAAAACGCTCTTAAAAGGTTTGATTTTTGCTTAAAGAGAGAGGGTAAAAAATAAAACCACACACACAAACAGCACACACACACTACACACACACTCTCTGTCTCTCTCTCTCTCTCTCTCTCTCTGGCTCCTCATATTTTCATGTCCTGGACTTGCGAAAAATTGGAATACCCCTCATAGCAAAAAGTCCTTTGACTATTGCTTAAAGACAGAGAGAGAGAGAGACACACACACAAACCCACACACACACACACACCCACCCACACACACACACACACACACACACAGAGTCTCTCTCTGGCTCATCATATTCTCATGTCCTGGACATGCGAAAAGAATGGAATACCCCTCAGAGCAAAAAGGCCTTTGACTATTGCTTAATGACAGAGACACACACACACACACACACACACACACACACACACACACTCTCTCTCATATTTTTATGTACTGGACATGGGAACAGAGTGGAATACCCTACATAGCAAACAGCTCTTAAAGTTTTGATTATTGCTTAAAGAGAGAGACACACACACACTCACTATTTTGTGTACTGGACATGAATAGAGAGTGGAATACCTTACATATCAGCCAGTTTTTGAAAGTTGTGACTACTGATTAAAGAGAGAGAGAGACATACACACACACACACTTAGAGTCTCTCTCTCTGGCTCATCATATTTTCATGTCCTGGACATGCGAAAAGAATGGAATACCCCTCATAGCAAAAAGACCTTTGACTATTGCTTAAAGACAGAGACACACACACACTCTCTCTCTCTCTCTTATGTGGTGGACAGCCAAAGAAGATTCAATGCCCCACGTAGTAAACAGCTCTTAAAGAATTTGACTATTGCTTAAAGAGGGAGAGAGAGTGCAATGCCCCACATAGTAAAAAGCTTTTAAAAGGTTTGATTTTTGCTTAAAGAGAGAGGGTAAAAAACACCACACACGCACTCTGTGTTTCTCTCTCTCTCTCTCTCTCTCTCTGGCTTATCATATTTTCATGTCTTGGACTTTCGAAAAGAATGGAATACCCCTCATAGCAAAAAGTCCTTTGACTATTGCTTAAAGACAGAGAGAGAGAGACACACACACACACACACACACACACACACACACACAGTCTCTCTCTGGCTCATCATATTCTTATGTTCTGGACATGCGAAAAAAATGGAATACCCCTCAGAGCAAAAAGACCTTTGACTGTTGCTTAAAGACAGAGAGACACACACACACACACACACTCTCTCTCTCTCTCTCTCTCTCTCTCTTATGTTGTGGACAGGCAAAGAAAATTGAATGACCACATAGTAAACAGCTCTTAAAAGATTTGACTATCGCTTAAAGAAAGAATTGTAAACAAAACCACACACACAAATCCTCTCTCTCTCTCTCTGTCTCATCATATATTTATGTACCGGACATGGGAACAGAGTGGAATACCCCACATAGCAAACAGCTCTTAAATGGGTTGATTATTGCTTAAAGAGAGAGACACACACACTCACTGTTTTATGTACTGGACATGAATAGAGAGTGGAATACCTTACATATCAGCCAGCTTTTGAAAGACGTGACTATTGATTAAAGAGAGAGAGACACACACACACACACACACACACACAGAATCTCTCTCTCTCTCTGGCTCATCATATTTTCAGGTCCTGGACATGCGAAAAGAATGGAATACCCCTCATAGCAAAAAGGCCTTTGAATATTGCTTAAAGACAGAGAGACACTCACACAGACTCTCTCTCTCTCTTATGTGGTGGACAGGCAAAGAAAAACAATGCCCCACGTAGTAAACAGCTCTGAAAAGATTTGTCTATTGCTTAAAGAGAGAGAGAGAGAGAGAGAGAGAGAGAGAGTGCAATGCCCCACAAAGCAAAAAGCTCTTAAAAGGTTTGATTTTTGCTTAAAAAGAGAGGGTAAAATAAAACCACACACACACAGCACACACTACAGACACACACTCTGTCTCTCTCTCTCTCTCTGGCTCATCATATTTTCATGTCCTGGACTTGCGAAAAGAATGGAATACCCCTCATAGCAAAAAGTCCTTTGACTATTGCTTAAAGACAGAGAGAGAGAGAGAGAGTGAGAGAGAGAGATGTAGAGAGAGACACACACACAGTCTCTCTCTGGCTCATCATATTCTCATGTCCTGGACATGCGAAAAGAATGGAATACCCCTCAGAGCAAAAAGACCTTTGACTATTGCTTAAAGACAGAGAGTGACACACACACACACACACACACACACACATATTCTCTCTTATGTGGTGGACAGGCAAAGAAAATTCAATGTCCACATAGTAAACAGCTCTTAAAAGATTTGACTATTGCTTATAGAGTTAGAGAGTGTGCAATTCCCCAAGTTTCCAAGTTTTTATTCAAAAGAAATCATCCTGTGGCTGGTACATAGAAGCAGCCTCACAGGTTAAAATAACATCTGTTGATACAAAACAGATACAGTTACACAAAATAATAAAAAGGAACCCATACCTGGGCGGCCAAGCGCCCCCAGGAGAACAGCCCCACTTGAACCAAAAGAGTAATGCACAAGAGAACAGAAACATGGCGGCACCCCGCCTAGAAATTCAATTAGGTAGTGAAATTTACACAAAATGTTATGCTACACCAAACAGAACATCCCATAGCACTAATACACACGACGCAATAGAACTGCCGCCGCAGCGGGAGCGCGCACAAAAGGAGTATAAAAGTTTTAAACTGACGCACACGGCGGTGCTTTCTGTGTCGAGGCTCGGCTGTACCAATGTTTCGGATCAATGGGTTGGAGTGTCGACGAATGGCAGCCCACAAACGACGGCCACGAACATGCGTGACTTCCTCCAGGGTGGGCATCTGCAGCTCAGCCCGAATAGACTGATTGGTGGTGATAAGGGGCACACGAAGCATCCGGGGGAGACTAAGATTCTGGATCCTCTGAAGCGCCTGCCAGCTACCTTGCGGGACGCCAGTCCAGGCCACACAGGCATAAAGGAGAAAGGAGCGGATAAAGGCTGCATAAAGAATGAGCTTGGACCGAAGAGCAAGAGAGCGGCTGCGGAAAATCTGTTGACAGAGGTGAAGTCGCGCCTTCCCCTGGGCACGAACACGGGCAAGATGGGGGCGCCATGTGAGAGTGCTATCGAGAGTAACACCCAAATAGTTAGTTTGCCGACGATACGGTAAGGCCCGCCCAGCGACCTGAAGAGAGAGCTCGGGAATCTTAAGTTTCTTAGAGAACAATAAAAAGTGGCACTTGGCGGCATTAATGGCTATCCGCCACCGCGCAAGCCAATCCAGGAAGCTGGAGACATAGCGTTGGAGGGCCAGTCGGCCATAACGCAAATTACGGCAATGGTGGTAAAGAGCTGTGTCGTCGGCGTACATCAGGACGTGACATTGCGGCGAGGAGGGTGGATCCCGAGTGAATAAAGCAAAAAGGTAAGGGGCCAGAATTGCACCCTGTGGGACACCAGCAAGCATACACCGATGGGCGGATCGAGCCCTGCCAACGCGCACAGAAGAGGTGCGATCACGGAGAAAACTGTAGAAAAGACGCAAGAACGGACGGAGTTCCGGAACCTGATGGAAGATCTTAAACAGAATACCATGATGCCAACAACGATTAAAAGCAGCCTCAACATCGAGAAACAACGCAAGAGTACTGCAATCGTCATTGAAGGCGGTACTGACATCGTCAACAAACTTAAGCAATTGGAGGTCAGTAGAGTGACGAGGGCGAAAACCGAACTGAAAATCAGGAAGAGCAACATGGAAAGGAACAACCGAATGGATATGGAGAAGAAGAAGCCGTTCAAAGAGCTTGCCGAGATGGGACAACAGGCTAATGGGACGATAATTAGATGCATCTCGGAGAGCGCGGCCCGGTTTAGGCAACATAATAACGTCGACCGACTTCCAGGCCGGAGGAAAATAATCAAGAGAAAGACAAGCATTGAAGACACGTGTAAGGAAGACCAAAGCGCAACGGGGAAGGTGCTTGAGAGCAATGGGAGAAACGAAGTCAGGTCCAGCAGCTTTGCTGGGGTGAAGACGGCGAATCGCCTGAGAGACCTGCAATGGAGAGAAGCGGGGATCCGAGGGAACCGAGGGAAGCTGAAGCCAGGAATGCAACCAGCGGTCAACCTGATGAGCGTGACCTGGGTCAACAACAGGATTATCCGTGAAGCGTTGCTCCAAAGAGGAGGCAAAAAGCTCGGCTTTGCCCGCAGCAGAGTCGACAGGCCCCGTCGGAGAAAGAAGAGCCTCGGCATGAGTAGAACCACGAGGAGAGGAGCGAAAACCGCGAAGAAGTCGCCAGAGGGAGCCGTCCTGGTGTGTGGTGCGAAGCATCCGGTCCTCCCAGGCACACTCCTGACTAAGCAACAGAGTGTCCTAGATGTCAACCCGAAGGCGATTGACAAGACGACGATAGAGAGGCAGATGGGTCTGACGCCAAAGACGCATCAGACGACGACAAGCAATGAGATATGCAACGTCCGGAAAGTTCGGATGACGAAAGTGCTGGGGAATTGAAGTCGAAGACCGGAAGACAGCCGTACGCAAGGAGGCGGTAAAGGCGGCAACGGCAGAGTCAATGTCGGCAGGCGAAGAGCAGGGGAGAGACGGATCAACGAGGCGATGAAAAGTCGAGCGAAACAAAGACCAATCAGTGGAACGAAGAAAACGAACGCTGGCGGGTAAGGAGGAGAGGCAGCCGGAAAGAAGAAAGTGAACCGGGGAGTGGTCGGAATCTAAACCTTAGGAAACCGTAAGGGCGGGGGAGATGGGAAGAGAACGAGAGAGAAAGATATCAAGCACATCAGGATTACGTCCGGCCACCGAGGGCCAGTAAGTACAGTCCCGAGGAGCGGTAACACGCAAATCGGGACGGGAAAGAAGGAAGTCCAGGAGCCGAGCTCCGGCGAAGTTGGTGGACCGAGAGTTCCAGGACGTGTTCTTAGCATTAAAATCTCCTGCCAAAAGGACAGGGCCAGGGCATACATCGAAAAGGCGGCGAAGATCGCGCACCATCGCATCCGGGTGAGATCCTGCAGGGCGATAAACAGCAGCGACGGAGACGAACTGGCGACTGATAGAGAACCAAACTAACGTGCACTCCAGGCACTCAAGAGCAGGGAGAGGAGGGAGGGTGAAGGACATATGCCGGCGAAGAAAAACAGCAGTCCTACCACCGGGACGGGGACCCGGGCGATCCGAGCGGAAAATATGGTAGCCAGGAAGAGAAAAACGGACAGTAGGCTTAAGTTTAGTTTCCGTCGCGCAGGCAACAGCAATACTGTGGCGCTGTAAGTAATGGAGAAATTCGTAACGGTGCCAGCGAAAACGAGCGACACAAGCACGAAGTCGGGCAAACAAAGTACGAAAATCAAAAGCAGCAAAAAAGGATAAAATTTCTTTCAAGCCGGAACCCAAAGCAGAGTCCGACCCGGACGGAGGAGCACAGGAAACCTGAGGGGCGGCGGTAGCAGGGCCACGACGACCGAGAGCCTGAGAAAAGGAGAGACCTGGCCGCACCACAGAAGACGAAGCAGGAGAAGGGCCAGAAGAACCAAGTCTGGCAGAAGCTAGCTGTTGGCTGAGATCGGCAAGTTGCCGGCGATCACGCTCAAGCTGAAAGGTTTGGCAACCGCGGTAGCTGGCTGTATGGGCGGAGCCACAATTGGTGCAAAGGGGTGTAAACGACTCAAGCCCCTAATGGGGGCAGTCCTTGAGCATATGTAGGCCGCTGCATAACACACACACCGTGTAGGAAGGGTGCACATCCGAAAGGTATGGCCAATCTTCTGGCAGTTGAAGCACTGCGTAATGTGGTTCTGTGTGCGATAGGCTTCGATGCGAACAATAACCTGGGCTAAAGTGCGTTCATTGGGAAAACGCTTACTGGACTCACATCGTTCCAACGTGACCAGAAACATGGGCAGTTACCGACCTCGAGACTCCAGCTGCTGGCATTGGAGAGCCGCATATCCCTGTTGCTTGATAGCCTCCAGAATGTCGGCAGGGTCCATTGCGGAAGGAAGGCCCTTCACCACATAACGGAGCGGCTGCTTGCTCTTGGGCAGGAACGTGAAGCACATCAGGTTCGCCTCCCTGAAGGCGTCCAAAACTGGATGGAAATGCGCCAGCGAACGAAGCATAATCTTCAACCCATCCGGAGTATCTTGAAGAGTGAAGCCATCAGTGCCACAAAGACCGCGAAGAAGTCGGAGAACGTCCTTCAGGCGGCCGACCTCCGGCACGATGATGCGGGGAGGGTGAGGCTCAACCACCCCAGGCGCGGGGGGAGGAGCAGCGGAAGTAGAAGGAGCAGAGGCGGACGCCGCGGGACGGTGAAAAGAGGAAGCAGAGGGGCCAGAACGACGCGGCCGAGGAGGCCAGGAAGGAAAAGAAGGATGTGACGCAGAAGGCGGAGGTAACGCAACACCGTCATCCTCGGAGTCAGACAGGAGAGTAAAGCGGTTTTGCGTAGGAACAGCAGGAGATGGGTGCAGGGTCTTAGTAAACTTCTTTGCGTGCGGAGAACGACCCTCGTCGTCGCTATCGCAGCGCTGGAATGAACGCTTGGTGCGCTGAGAAACCCAGGCAGAAGAAGCGGAAGATAAGGCACGGCGTTTGACGCAAAGCTCGCGTAACACACCTTCCAAGGCATTTGCCACTTGGAGCCATTTCTCCTCCCCAGGGCGAGCATCCTACAGGAGGGTTAGATATAAAGCTTCTCACTCTCCAGCTCAATGATCTCCTTCTGGAGAGCCAAGGAGTGAGGAGATGGGACAAGCGGCAAAGGAGGCACACCAGACGTACCAGGAGGATCCGAAGGTAGCCCGGTGTCCATAACTTCAGGAACCGGAACAGGATCAGCCGCATCAGCACCAGCCAAGGAGTCCCGGGCGGGAGCAACAGCAGAAGAATCGTCCATCAGGCGGGGGCGACAATGAAACCTCCACCACCCAACAGGTCAGCCACCGGAAGTGAAGAAGAGGCACCGGCAAGACCCAAGAGGCCCACCGGTTACGAAGCGCACAGGCGGCCAAAGACGCTCGTCCAAAGCCGTCGGCAACAACTCAGCGCAAAAAACGGGCAGATTGCCCAAAGAAGCACTGCAAAGTCCAAGAACGACTAAGCCGCAACACACTCAGCCAGTCAATGGAGCGGAACCCCGAGAAGCAAAGACCCAAAACGATCACTGAGGTGCAGGACCGGCGAAGGCAGGCGAATGGCCAACAAGGCACCAAAATCTAGGACAAGAGCCAGAGATACAACAAGTGTAACCTGACAAGTCGACCACTCGGTCGAGAATGCGTGAGCACAAAATTCCCCACATAGCAAACAGCTCTTAAAAGGTATGATTATTGCTTAAAGAGAGGGTAAAAAAAACACACGCGCAATCCCTCTCTCTCTTTCTGTCTCTGTCTCATCATATATTCATGTCCTGGACATGCGAAAACAATGGAATACCCCTCATAGCAAAATGGCCTTTGACTATTGCTTAAAGACAGAGAGAGACACACACGCTCTCTTATGTTGTGGACAGGCATAGAAAATTGAATGACCACATAGTAAACAGCGCTTAAAAGATTTGACTATTGCTTAAAGAAAGAGCGTAAAAAACCCACACATACACACACCCTCTCTCTCTCTCTCTCTCTGTCTCATCATATTTTTATGTACTGGACATGGGAACAGAGTGGAATACCCCACATAGCAAACAGCTCTTAAAAGGTATAATTATTGCTTAAAGAGAGAGACACACACAATCACTGTTTATGTACTGGACATGAATAGAGAGTGGAATACCTTACATATCAGCCAGCTTTTGAAAGACGTGACTATTGATTAAAGAGAGAGAGAGACACACACACACACACACACACACAAACACACAGAGTTCCTCTCTCTCTGGCTCATCATATTTTCATGTCCTGGACATGCGAAAAGAATGGAATACCCCTCATAGCAAAAAGGCCTTTGACTATTGCTTAAAGACAGAGACACACAAACACACACACACACACACACACACACACACACACACACACACACACGCTCTCTCTTATGTGGTGGACAGGCAAAGAAAATTCAATGCCCCAAAAGTAAAAAGCTCTTAAAAGATTTGACTATTGCTTAAAGAGAGAGAGAGTGCAATGCCCCACATAGCAAAAAGCTCTTAAAAGGTTTGATTTTTGCTTAAAGAGAGAGGGTAAAAAAACCCACACACACACTACACACACACACTCTCTGTCTCTCTGTCAATCTCACTCTCTCTCTCTCTCTCTCTCTCTCTCTGGCTCATCATATTTTCATGTCCTGGACTTGCGAAAAGAATGGAATACCCATCATAGCAAAAAGTACTTTGACTATTGCTTAAAGACAGAGAGAGACAGACAGACAGACACACACACTCACACACGCACGCACGCACGCATGCACACACACACACACACACACACACACACACACACACACACAGAGTCTCTCTCTGGCTCATCATATTCTCATGTCCTGGACATGCGAAAAGAATGGAATACCCCTCAGAGCAAAAAGACCTCGGACTATTGCTTAAAGACAGAGAGTGACACAGACACACACACACACACACACACACACACACACACACACACACACATATTCTCTCTTATGTGGTGGACAGGGAAAGAAAATTCAATGTCCACATAGTAAACAGCGCTTATAATATTGGCTATTGCTTAAAGAGCTAGAGAGAGTGCAATACCCCACATAGCAAACAGCTCTAAAAGGTATGATTATTGCTTAAACAGAGGGTAAAAAAAACACACACGCACACTCCCTTTCTCTCTTTCTGTCTCTGTCTCATCATATATTCATGTCCTGGACATGCCAAAAGAATGGAATACCCTTCATAGCAAAATGGCCTTTGACTATTGCTTAAAGACAGAGAGAGAGAGACACACACTGTCTCTTATGTAGCGGACAGGCATAGAAAATTGAATGACCACATAGTAAACAGCTCTTAAGGGATTTTACTTTTGCTTAAACAAAGAGTGTAAAAAAAAACCACACACACACACCATCTCTCTCTCTCTCTCTCTGTCTTATATAATTTTTATGTACTGGACATGGGAACAGAGTGGAATACCCCACATAGCAAACAGCTCTTAAAAGGTTTGATTATTGCTTAAAGAGAGAGTGACACACACTCACTGTTTTATGTACTGGACATGAATAGAGAGTGGAATACCTTACATATCAACCAGCTTTTGAAAGACGTGACTATTGATTAAAGACACACACACACACACACGCACGCACGCACGCACGCACGCACACACAGAGTCTCTCTCTCTGGCTCATCATATTTTCATGTCTTATACATACGAAAAGAATGGAATACCCCTCATAGCAAAAAGGCCTTTGACTATTGCTTAAAGGCAGAGACACACACACACACACTCTCTCTCTCTCTCATGTGGTGGACAGGCAAAGGAAATTCAATGCCCCACGTAGTAAACAGCTCTTAAAAGATATGACTATTGCTTAAAGAGAGAGAGAGTGCAATGTCCGACATAGCAAAAAGCTCTTAAAAGGTTTGATTTTTGCTTAAAGAGAGAGGGTAAAGAAAACACACACACACACAGCACACACACTCTCTGTCTCTCTCTCTCTTTCTGGCGCATCATATTTTCATGTCCTCGACTTGCGAAAAGAATGAAATACCCCTCATAGCAAAAAGTCCTTTGACTATTGCTTAAAGTCAGAGAGAGGGAGAGAGAGAGAGAGAGACACACACACACACAGTCTCTCTCTGGTTCATCATATTCTCATGTCCTGGACATGCGAAAAGAATGGAATACCCCTCAGAGCAAAAAGACCTCTGACTATTGCTTAAAGACAGAGAGAGAGAGAGACACACAAGCACGCACGCACGCACGCGCACACACACACATTCTCTATCTCTCTCTGTCTCTCTCTCTCTCTGGCACATCTTATTCTCATGTCCTGGACATGCGAAAAGAATGGAATACCCCTCAGAGCAAAAAGACCTCTGACTATTGCTTAAAGACAGAGAGAGAGAGACACACAAGCACGCACGCACGCACGCGCACACACACACACTCTCTATCTCTCTCTGTCTCTCTCTCTGGCACATCTTATTCTCATGTCCTGGACATGCGAAAAGAATGGAATACCCCTCAGAGCAAAAAGCCCTTTGATCATTGCTTAAAGACAGAGAGACACACACAAACACACACACTCTCTTGTGTGGTGGACATGCAAAGAAAATTTAATGCCCTACATAGTAAACAGCTCTTAAAAGATTTGACTATTGCCTAAAGAGAGAGAGAGTGCAATGCCCGACATAGCAAAAAGCTCTTAAAAGGTTTGATTTTTGCTTAAAGAGAGAGGGTAAAAAAAAAACACACACACACAGCACACACACTCTCTGTCTCTCTGTCTCTCTCTCTCTCTCTCTGGCGCATCATATTTTCATGTCCTCGACTTGCGAAAAGAATGAAATACCCCTCATAGCAAAAAGTCCTTTGACTATTGTTTAAAGACAGAGAGAGGGAGAGACAGACACACACACACACACACAGTCTCTCTCTGGTTCATCATATTTTCTTGTCCTGGACATGCAAAAGAATGGAATACCCCTCAGAGCAAAAAGACCTCTGACTATTGCTTAAAGACAGAGAGAGAGACACACACAAGCACGCACGCACACGCACACACACACACACACACACACACTCTCTCTCTCTCTCTCTCTCTGGCTCACCTTATTCTCATGTCCTGGACATGCGAAAAGAATGGAATACCCCTCAGAGCAAAACGGCCTTTGACCATTGCTTAAAGACAGAGAGACACACACTCTTTGTGTGGTGGACATGCAAAGAAAATTTAATGCCCTACATAGTAAACAGCTCTTAAAAGATTTGACTATTGCTTAAAGAGAGAGGGAGTGCAATGCCCCACATAGCAAAAAACTGTTAAAAGGTATGATTATTGCTTAAAGAGAGGGTAAAAAAAACACACACGCACACACTCTCTCTCTCTTTCTGTCTCTGTCTCATCATATATTCATGTCCTGGACATGCGAAAAGAATGGAATACCCCTCAGAGCAAAAAGGCTTTTGACTATTGCTTAAAAACAGAGAATGACACACACACACATACACACACACATATTCTCTCTTATGTGGTGGACAGGCAAAGAAAATTCAATGTCCACATAGTAAACAGCTCTCAAAAGATTTGACTATTGCTTAAAGAGCTAGAGAGAGTGCAATGCCCCACATAGCAAACAGCTCTCAAAAGGTATGATTATTGCTTAAAGAGAGGATAAAAAAAAACACACACACACTCTCTCTCTCTCTTTCTGTCTCTGTCTCATCATATATTCATGTCCTGGACATGTGAAAACACTGGAATACCCCTCATAGCAAAAAGGCCATTGACTATTGCTTAAAGACAGAGAGAGGCACACACTCTCTCTTATGTTGTGGACAGGCAAAGAAATTGAATGACCACATATTAAACAGCTGTTAAAAGATTTGACTATTGCTTAAAGAAAGAGTGTAAACAAAACCACACACACACACACACACCCTCTCTCTCTCTCTCTGTCTCATCATATTTTTATGTACTGGACATGGGAACAGAGTGGAATAACCCACATAGCAAACAGCTCTTAAAAAGTGTGATTATTGCTTAAAGAGAGAGACACACACACTCACTGTTTTATGTACTGGACATGAATAGAGAGTGGAATACCTTACATATCAGCCAGCTTTTGAAAGACGTGTCTTATTAAAGAGAGAGAGACACACGCTCCCACCCATCCACACGCACCCACACCCACGCACACAGAGTCTCTCTCTGGCTCATCATATATTCATGTGCTGGACAAGCGAAAAGAATGGAATAACCCTCATAGCAAAAAGGCCTTTGAATATTGCTTAAAGACAGAGAGACAGACAGCACACTCTCTCTTATGTGGTGGAGAGTCAAAGAAAATTCAATGCCCCACGTAGTAAACAGCTATTAA
>CM060988.1:46490064-46595064 GCA_030765065.1 Deroplatys truncata | reverse complement strand
CATAGCAAACAGCTCTTAAAAGTTTTGATTATTGCTTAAAGAGAGGGTAAAAAAAAACACACATGCACACACTCTCTCTGTCTCTCTCTCTTTCTGTCTCTGTCTAATCATATATTCATGTCCTGGACATGCGAAAAGAATGGAATACCCCGCATAGCAAAAAGGCCTTTGACTATTGCTTAAAGACAGAGAGACACACACATACACACACTCTCTCTCTTATGTGGTGGACAGGCAAAGAAAATTCAATGCCCCACATAGTAAACAGCTCTTAAAAGATTGGACTATTCCTCAAAGAGAGAGAGAGTGCAATGCTCCACGTAGCAAAAAGCTCTTAAAAGGTTTGATTTTTGCTTAAAGAGAGAGGGTAAAACAAACTACACACACACACAGCTCACACACACTACACACACACTCTCTGTCTCTCTCTCTCTCTGCCTCATCATATTTTCATGTCCTGGACTTGCGAAAAGAATGGAATACCCGTCATAGCAAAAAGTCCTTTGACTATTGCTTAAAGACAGAGAGAGAGAGAGAGAGAGAGAGAGAGAGAGAGAGAGAGAGAGAGAGAGAGTGAGAGAGAGAGAGAGAGAGAGAGAGAGACACACACACACACAGACACAAACACACACACACACAGTCTCTCTCTGGCTCATCATATTCTCATGTCCTGGACATGCGAAAAGAATGGAATACCCCTCAGAGCAAAAAGGCCTTTGACTATTGCTTAAAGACAGAAAGTGACACACACACACACATATTCTCTCTTATGTGGTGGACAGGCAAAGAAAATTTAATGTCCACATAGTAAACAGCTCTTAAAAGATTTGACTATTGCTTAAAGAGCTAGAGAGAGTGCAATGCCCCACATAGCAATCAGCTCTTAAAAGGTATGATTATTGCTTAAAGAGAGGGTAAAAAAAACACACACGCACACACTCTCTCTCTTTCTGTCTCTGTCTCATCATATATTCATGTCCTGGACATGCGAAAAGAATGGAATACCCCTCATATCAGAAAGGCTTTTGACTATTGCTTAAAGACAGAGTGAGGCACACACTCTCTCTTATGTTGTGTACAGGCAAAGAAATTTGAATGACCACATATTAAACAGCTGTTAAAAGATTTGACTCTTGCTTAAAGAGTGTAAAAAAAACCACACACACACACCCTCTCTCTCTCTCTCTCTTTCTCTTTCTCTCTCTGTCTCATCATATTTTTATGTAGTGGACATGGGAACAGAGTGGAATACCCCACATAGCAAACAGCTCTTAAAAGGTTTGATTAGTGCTTAAAGAGAGAGACACACACACTCACTGTTTTATGTACTGGACATGAATAGAGAGTGGAATACCTTACATATCAGCCAGCTTTTGAAAGACGTGACTTATGATTAAAGACAGAGAGAGAGAGAGAGAGAGAGAGAGAGAGAGAGAGAGAGAGAGAGGGACACGCTCCCACCCACCCACACCCACACCCACACCCACACACACACACACACACACACACACACACAGAGTCTCTCTCTGGCTCATCATATATTCATGTCCTGGACATGCGAAAAGAATGGAATAACCCTCATAGCAAAAAGGCCTTTGACTATTGCTTAATGACAGAGACAGACACACACACTCTCTCTTATGTGGTGGACAGGCAAAGAAAATTCAATGCCCCATGTAGTAAACAGCTCTTAACAGATTTGGCTATTGCTTAAAGAGAGAGAGAGAGTGCAATGCCCCACATAGCAAAAAACTCTAAAAAGGTTTGATTTTTGCTAAAAAGAGAGGGTAAAAAAAAAACACACACACACACACACAGCATACACACACTACACACACACTCTCTGTCTCTCTCTCTCTCTCTTTCTGGCTCATCATATTGTCATGTCCTGTACTTTCGAAAACAATGGAATACCCCTCATAGCAAAAAGTCCTTTGAATATTGCTTAAAGACAGAGAGAGAGAGAGAGAGAGAGAGAGACACACACACACACACACACACACACACACACAGTCTCTCTCTGGCTCATGATATTCTCATGTCCTGGACATGCGAAAAGAATGGAATACCCCTCAGAGCAAAAAGCCCTTTGACTATTGCTTAAAGACAGAGAGAGACACACACACACACTCTCTCTTATGTGGTGGACAGGCAAAGAAATTTGAATGCCCCACATGGTAAACAGCTCTTAAAAGATTTTACTATTGCTTAATGAGAGAGAGAGTGCAATGCCCCACATAGCAAATAGCTCTTAAAAGGTTTGATTATTGCTTAAAGAGAGAGGGTAAAAAAAAAAAAAACCACACACACACACCCACCCACCCACGCACGCACGCACATTAAAATTTTCCATTTGTTTAGTCTTTTTCCTTTGGTCCTTTTCACCGTCCTTCAAGTAACTAGAGACATCTTGGACATGCCAACTAATTGATGCTTTATACTTAGTTAGCTGTTGTAAGGATGGTTGACTTATCAGTAAGGTTCCCCATGCTTTCAAAGTTTACATAACTCTAGCAGAGACTATGCAATATACCTATGAGTGCTTGTGCCTGTTTTACAGAGCTGCATACAGATGGACTTGTGTATAAATTCTGGATTCAAAATTTGTGTTTGAGCTGCCAATTCAAACAAAAATAGGATAGTCTGCTGGTTTAAATTCTTGTTAGTGAATGTACAATTTTATGCCTCCCACCTTTTTAATTAATAAAATAATTTCTTTTCTGTCTGCAGATAAAAGTTATTGGCATGCTGGGGCTGAATGCAAACAATAATGAAGAAATATAAAGAGAAGCTGCCAACATTTGCAAATATCGCTTTCTGAGAGCTATGGCGCGCGCACGCACACACCCCCCCACCGCCACCCCCACCCCCACACAAAAATTGAAAAATTTGACAGGGTAAATCATAGGTACCAATTGTGTTATCTCCAGTTGTCTTATTACCTACTTGATTATTTTAAATGCTATTCATTAAAATTATTGGATGATTAAAGTGCAAGACTTCTGTTAGTCCATGCACTACAAGCAATTTAGTTTGCCTAGGTTTTCCATCCACCTATATGTTGGTAATGTTATCTTTTGCAAGAAAATTGTTTTACCAGCAGGTTGGCGTTACTCGTGCCAACTGTCACTGTCAAGTAGAGTGTTTATGTTTCTCTTAGCCTGAAGAAGAGCTTTACAGGTAGTTTATTATATAGTGTTTGTATTATGTATCTCAGCTTTTATTGTGAGTGTTCTGGATCTTTATTTATTGTTTCCCAGCTTTGGCTTTTTACGGCTAACATATCAAGGTATATATATTTAATTTTAATTTAGAAAGTTTCACACTATTTCTTTACTCCTATTTGCATATTTTTATTTTTTTTCTTTCACTTTTTATATGGGACCCTGGACACTCTCCTTATCTATGCCACTGATAGACCAAAATTTGCTACAGAAAAAATTCATTAAATTTCTCCTCAAATTCTGTTTTTCAGCTTCTGAATCATGCATAAACCTGGAGTTCTAAAAACCTCAGATTTTAGTTCTCGCAGAGAAAGATGTCACAGACTGAAAAATCAGGAACCTGCCCAGCCATCCAATATTTCCTTGACTGAAGGTAACATGGTTGAAAAACAGATTCCACGCAGCTACCATGGAAAGTCGTGCACTGTGGCTCATAGCTCCATCTCTTGGAAGCACATATCCTCGTTCACAGGAAAACAAGCTAGTGCAGGAGTTAAGAAGTTCTCGAACATATGAATAACATAATATTGTGATGTCACAGTTACAGCCATTTCCTTCTTGTCTTTAAACTACAGACTAATAACTGCAAAAGCTGATATTGTGCACCATACTGTCACTTTGGTTTCTCATGCCTTTATTATGGGTTTGTGGCAAATCAGTAACAAAGTTTTGTTAATTAACATACCTTGATGAATGGAGATGAGCTTCATCACTCATCAGTAAGTTGTTGAGATTCTAATTTCCATTAACTGCAGCAAAGTCTGGAACTGAAGTCTATTCCCATGGTCCTATTCGCGTAGTGCATGTGTAATTTGAATCTTATAGGTTGGAAAGAAGACCTTTGCATAAAATCTATTGAATGCTATGGTTAGAAAGCCCTAGTGACAGAGGATGACAATGCGCAGACCATTGTGGATCCGTTCAATGCCCCCTCTCAATGCCACTATGTTCCTGGGCATATGTACTGTTTTAACACTGCCACCTTTCATCTTTTGTTTAGAACCAGTAGCCTCAAAGCTATAAAACCAGTTCTTGGTAGCATGAGCTGATGGAACACCATGATTATGATGAATCCCGAACTCTCTCCAAAATTCGTACTGAGCAATCACATAACTGTTGCCATTCTTATAAAATGCTTTTACAGCATACGCACTTTGTCGCAGTATCGTTCGTGTTATCTTATTTGCTGAGCACCTGTTATTGTTTTACTATTTTGAATTTTGAGTTCTTTGTCCTCCGGCTAGCTATTATTACTCAGTCGAGCAAATCTCTTGAACAGGGTGTGTAAATGGAAAGGAGTTATTATTAAAAGATAACAGTGATAAAAGAATTTGTTTTTACACTTTTATTGCCGTCACAATTTATTAATTTAACATATTTACTTTTGATACACGCCTGACTGAAACTGTTATATTTTTGAATGTAACTACAATCACTTATTTGACGCGCACTATTAATTCGCATATTTCACATTTTGTAACTAACTTTACGACGCAAGAGATTCTGTAGAATTGCGTAATGTGTACATCATGAATGCTTTCTTAGAACTGCGTAAGATATTTCTTAGAACTGCGCAACGTTTGCCTTGTGAATGATTCTGTAGAACTTCGCAACGTGTAACTCGTGAATGATTCTGTTGAACTGCGCGACGTGTAACGCTTGAATAATTCTCTTAAACTGTGCGATACTTGTCTCTGGCTTCATAATTTATACTCCCTCACCCCGATATGCCTAAACATTATAACAGAGCTGCTATTGGTTAATAAATCACGCCAACATTAGCGTCAATTTCATCAGCCAATAAAAATTACAAACACATATGCTCTAGGGAAGATATTCCCTCCATTTATAAAGAAAGGCACGCTACTCTGATGTCATTTGTTTGTCTCTTCTAATTGATAAACAACTCACCCCCTCGCTACATTGTTACCCGCTCCTATTGTCAGTTTCAGTGAGGCCATGTAAACGTATTTCCTAACAATGCTTATAATTAACTAACATCTCAAATCATTGTCATACAATAATGCTAATTTACACTACAATCACTCTGGCATTCACAGTGTTGTGATATAAAATACTGCCTCGTATGCCCCACTAGAAACATAATTATAAATATTTACAACTTTTTTTTGGAAATTTTATAATTGGGCTTTTAGTCTCCTGAATCTTGTAACACACGGTATTTATCACTTGCACGTAACACTGCACACGCATTTTGCACACGTTATACATATTGCCTTTTTCTCGCCACTATTCACTGGCTCGAGTCTAATGTGTTATATACATACATCTGACATTACAATAAATACTGTACCCTGAACTATTTAGGTCACTGTTACAAAATGGTTATACTTTCTTAGGTTATTGACATAAAAATTTATACAATCAAGATTTTTAACCTGGTTCATTTTGTAATTATTGAACCCATTTACCAAAATATTCATCATCTACACAAATATATTTACATCTCTTAATTCTAGACATAATTTCATATTATCTGTGTGCTACATAAGTGTTTTGCTTTAATTATCTTTACCCTTTTTTTAATTGTATTGTACTTTATATTCACAATACTCTTTGAATTATATCTACATACTTTTACTTTAATATGACATTAAATTTTCATTATTACATGCTTCATTTCAAATGTAGTTACAGTTTACTAAGAAAATATTCTTTTCCCCTTTAAACATTTATTTTTGTCCTGAATTTATTTCTCCTTTCTTATGACATATATACATAGTTAACCCTCTTACATTCCAATACTTTGTTCTGCAGTAGCGGTCATTGCTATTCTCTCTCCTGGATCAAATTGTTTATGGTAAACATTACTCGTAGCTGTATCATAACATTCCAAAATCTGTTCATGAATAGCCTCTTAAAGGATTCATATGAAATTTCACCCCCTGATACCATTTGAAACCAATCTAAAGTTTTCTGAACCACACATCTTTTAACAACTATCATTTTCAATTCTTCCGGTATCTTCTTAATTTGAGAGTACTCTGACAAGTCTGCAATAAACTGTACTGGATTGGAGTTTTCATTAAATTTTGGGAATGGTAAATCATTTAAGATATAATTATAGTTTTGCAAATCCCTTATTCCCATATTTAAATTCTCTAACGCTACTTGTGCACTCTGAGTTTCAGCGTGGACTATAGATAAAGCCGCCGCGTCACTCACATTATTAGTCATACCTGAGGAACTACCTCTATCATATTCTGTACATCAGATACATTAACATCACATATACTGACCCTTGAATTTAATTCTAACCTATTTACAGTACCTTGCAGACTTTCTATTGTCTGTTCCAATTTTTTATTGTTCTCATTTTGAACAGTTTGGTGCTTGTTAATTTCAGAAGTTAGTTTTTGATTATTTATAGACAAAACTTTAACTTCTTCAGACAACTTATTTCTTTGTGTTTCCGACTCCTTCTGAATTTCAGATATCTCCCCTCTGAAATTAACTTGCACCTGAATTAAATCTGCATTCATAGACTCCATCATCTCTCTTAGCTCACTTGAAATGCTATTCATTCGGCTACCTAACTCTATACATTTTACATCAACATGTTCAATTTTATTATTAACCTCACTTTTTTGGTTAGATATTTCCCTGCTCATGTCTGACATTTTCTTTGAAACTTTTCCTATCTCACTTGATATTACTTCCTGATTTTCATTTCTCATTATCATAATACTACTATCTAGCTCCATAAATTTCTTTTCCATAACTTCCCTGTTTTGATCTATTTTCTTTTCTAATTTCTGATTACTCTTACCAATATCTCTCCTTAATTGATCTGTAATACTCTTACCAATATTTTCCATGTTTTGATTTAATTTCCTATTACTTTCTAATTGGTCTGTGATACTCTTATTTAATGTTTCACCAAAATTTCTCAATATCATCTCAGTATCATCATACCAGCATCAAAATTAACATTTCCTGCTATTCTATTCTCACTTTCTTCACTAATATTTCTTCCCTCAAATATTACATTGTTTGAACTATTTTCCGTAACCTGCATTGAATTACGGCTAACTGTTACATTATCCCTTTCCATAATTGTTTCTTCAGTATTATTAGTGGACATTGCATTCTTAATTCTTCCACTTCTCAACAACATTTAATCTTTCACAATTTTTGTTTGTTTGCTTTATGATACACATAAAATTTACAATTTTCTAACCTTTATGATGCTATCTGATGATGTTGCTTTGATGTCCAGCTTCCTGCCCCTCTCTCCTAGATGTATGTCGCCTCTGCGTCGTACTACGATGGATCTGCGTCGTCTCGCTGTCTTGATGTCCTGTAGTCAAATTCCCCTGTTGATGTCCACTCATCCGCGTCGTCGGTCGTTCTGGTGGTTGTTTCTGGGATCTGCGTCTTGTAGTTAATTTCACTGCTCCATTCGCTCCATGTCCTGGTTCCTTCGTCCTTTCCTGGTTATTTCGCCCCACATTCTGGAAGCCAATTTGTCGCGGTATCGTTCGTGTTATCTTATTTGCTGAGTGCCTGTTATTGTTTTACTATTTTGAATTTTGAGTTCTTTGTCCTCCGGCTAGCTATTATTACTCAGTCGAGCAAATCTCTTGAACAGGGTGTGTAAACAGAAAGGAGTTGTTACTAAAAGATAACAGTGATAAAAGAATTTGTTTTTATACTTTTATTGCCGTCACACTTTATTAATTTAACATATTTACTTTTGATACATGCCTGACTGAAACTGTTATATTTTCAAATGTAACTACAATCACTTATTTGACGCGCACTATTAATTCGCGTATTTCACATTTTGTAACTAACTTTACGACGCGAGAGCTTCTGTAGAATTGCATAATGTGTACATCATGAATGCTTTCTTAAAACTGCGTAAGATATTTCTTAGAACTGCGCGACGTTTGCCTTGTGAATGATTCTGTAGAACTTTGCAATGTGTAACTCGTGAATGATTCTGTTGAACTGCGCGACGTGTAACGCTTGAATAATTCTCTTAAACTGTGCGATACTTGTCTCTGGCTTCATAATTTATACTCCCTCACCCCGATATGCCTAAACATTATAACAGAGCTGCTATTGGTTAATAAATCGCGCCAACATTAGCGTCAATTTCGTCAGCCAATAAAAATTACAAACACATATGCTCTAGGGAAGATATTCTCTCCATTTATAAAGAAAGGCATGCTACTCTGACGTCATTTGTTTGTCTCTTCTAATTGATAAACAACTCACCCCCTCACTACATTGTTACCTGCTCCTATTGTCAGTTTCAGTGAGGCGGTGTAAACTTATTTCCTAACAATGCTTATAATTAACAAACATCTCAAATCATTGTCATACAATAATGCTAATTTACACTACAATCACACTGGCATTCACAGTGTTGTGATATAAAATAATGCCTCAACTTTGCACTCCAGCCCAATTGATCAAAAGAATTTTTAAGTTTTTGTCAAAGGTAAACTTTCAAATGATAATTTAGTCATATTTATATCACGTTTTTTATACTTCTCAGCTTGGTTTTGTATATTCATCTGTATCTCTGGCTTTTGCTATGATTTTTATATTGTTCTTTATCTCTAGCCTTTGCCATGATTTTTTGTATTTATATTTATCTCTGACCTTTGCCATGATCTGTTTTTCTAAAGGCGCTAAATAACCTTGAAATTGAGCACCCTTAAACACAAATTATCATCACTAGGCCCTGGATTTTGATGGCCTAAAGAAAACTAAACAATGACCTTAAAATTATAACTTTGACTTTAAAATTGAATAAAACTGACATAAAAACAAAAAAATGACTTAAAACTTAGCTTTATTTGTGGATCTCCTTGCATATCACCACTTACAATTTATCATCTAATGCAAATCTATTCACAAACACCTAAAGCAAGTTTTCAAATATGAAGGACTGTTGATTGTCAACTAATAGCAACTTATACATTGAAAAGCACTGAAGTTACAGGAGCATACTTAAAGCAGCAAATATTGCCGGTATCTAGATCTTCTTTGAGGGAGTACTTCTTGCCTGACAGCACATCCACAATCTTGCACATGGTAGCATATCCACTGTTCTTGTTCAACACACTTTCTATTTTAGCAAAGACAAGTTTAGCCACTTCACCTTCCATACAACTGAGATTACTTGCAACAGATTTCACCAATTCTATTTGATTTGACATAGGACATGCGCATTGTTCCAAAGAAATGATAATGCATGGCAGAAATCCAAAATTAGATCTGATGTAGGCCAATTTCTCTTTAATTTTATTGTTAGAGAGAAGATCCTGGGATATTTTTATGGATATTGCATTATCACTATCAAAAGAGTCTATGACTTTTTTCAAAATGTTCACAGTAATAATTGCAGGTTCCACACCTAGTGAGTACTGGAGATGATAGAAGAGGTATCCCATGGGCTCACTTTGGAATGTTTTCATATGAGATGGTGATTTTAGAAACAATATTTTCACATTTCTGATTGATTTATCCACATCTGGAAAATTATCTCTAATTTTTTCTGCAACTCTATGACAAGTATGCGCCACGCAGGTTACATGCACCACCTTGGAGTACAATGCCATAAGAGTCTGCAGCTTTTACCATATATGGAGCTGCATCCATGAGAAAGAGTAGTAGCATAGAATTGGCTGGACACTGTTAGGCCACAGTTAGTTCATTGTTCTGTCAAATAATTTGCTTATTATGGAGAAGTTTACTGTCTCCAAACTTTTACAATTTAGAAGAAAAATGTTCAGCATCGTTTTGTTCATTTATTTCCTCAACACTTACATTTGCAACGTAGCGACCCAGGGAATCTGTGGTCTCATCAATTGAGACCCAGGTTTTTTCTTCTTAATTTTGGTCATATGCAATCGATAGTTTTGCTGTAACACCATTCAGTATAGTTTTTCCTAACTGTCGACTCATCTGGGATGGATTTTCCTGTGTATTTTTGTAGGAAACCTCGGAGCACGCTATTATTGAGTTTGTGGAATGGAATGTTTGCTGAGACAAGAGCTTCGCAAAGCTCTTCATTAAACAATGAGTTTGCCAAAGTCGCACTAATGCACTGCCCAAGAAGCAATTGTTGCATTTTTGTTTCTTCTGCTTGAATGCCATGTTTATGTTTCTCCCTGTTCACATGTTGCTCTATGGTGAATCTCTTCTCTGCCGAAACTTTCTCTTTGTAAATTTTACAGTACAATATGGTACTATCACTAGAAAATAGACCTGCTATACTCTGAAACAAACTGTTTTAATTTTGCGGAAGCACTTGGTTTTACTTTTGGCATGTTGAAATAAAAATATCACTTCAGAACCTGGACCACTAGCTTCCTCTCTGTGAATGACTGAATAATTGTAACCAGCAGACACAATAACCCATGGTACAACCCTCAAAAGTAGCAGGTAGTTTCACCCCACATTATTTTAGAGGACAGGTGGGCCTAAACAATAGATGGTTGAACTATTTACTTGGACAAGTCCAATATGAAAAGGGGAGGCCATATTCAACATATTTCCAAGAATTTTTAGATTTCAAGGCCCTGAAATATAATCCTGCTAACAAGATCACCTCCAATCGTTCACCGAGAGTACAACAGAGTACTTTTCTAATGTAATTGTTGTATAGTGATACAATACCTAAATCACATTTATTGAAAAAGTGGATTGCTGCAAATCCACACTTCACTTTTGTTAATAACAGACAGTGCTGCCTACATGTTGAAGGCCGGGGGGGGGGGGGGGGGGTTCTACAGTCCTTCCACCTGACCATGTTACATGCTTGATTCACGGCCTGCTGCACCGCCTTGCAGGGTAAATAGTGCCACTTCGATGACGTGAACAGCCTGTTATCTTCGGTCAAGGTTTTCTTAAAAGCCCCAACGTGTATACAATTGTTCAAAGAGAAGGTATCAGCAACACCTCTTCCACCTGAGCCGATACTTACCCGCTGGGGAAATTGGCTGTCTGCTGCCATTTACTATGCCGGGCACTTAAAAGACAGAAATGTTGTCAATGAATTGGATGAAACAGAAGCTTCCTGTATTGCCAAGGCTAAGAAATCACTCAAGTACCCCCCTCTTGCCGCTTCCCTTGTGTATATTAAGACACATTTTTGTTTTATACCATAAGCTATTCTCCGCTTGCTGCTGAAAGAGGCTCTAGGTATAATTGGCAATGTTTCCAGTAAAGAAATACCTGGATCAGTGGGAGTTGCATGTTCTTCGAAGTCGCAGAAGATTCTTCAACAAAATCCTGGTTTTGAAGATATGAAAACCATCAATTCCATATTGCAAGGAGAAAAGTATACAGGAAAATTACCCATAGAATCTACTGCACAGGCATCTATGTTCTACGCTCCAATGACGTCATGTTCCATTGAAAAATACAAGAATGTGTTATGAGATAATAGGAAATCGTTTACACCAGAAAATTTGGGAATGTATGCAACTATCTACTGCAATGTCAAAAAACAAATCTTACCAATAAGTACCGGAAAAGCAAAATTATTGATACCTGTATTGATCCACGAAGCAAAACATAAAAAAAAAATGTATTTTAATCAAGAAAAACCTAAAAAACCTATTTTAAGCATATAAGAAACCTAAAATGAAGGTTTATTCCACCTAAAAACCCTATAAGAAAAAATGTCTAAAAATGCAGGGAAAAAAACCCCGACCAATTAGTCATTTAATTACACTCAGGATGGTATGAGCCATGTTTATTTTCCATAGAGCATCATCAGAAAAAAGATGCACAGTCATTGAGATCTGAGCCCTAATCATCACTCCAACCCAAGCCTAAATTGCAACTAAAATGCTCTACAGAATGGCAGCAGCTGCATTCCCCCCACTCATGCCAAATCCAAATAAGTACTGTTCCAAAATCACCCAATTCTCAGCTGCACCGTGTACTTGGGGAACCTGCCTAACCTCTTTGCTACTCTGGAAGAGTGCAACTGTTGTGACCTGTTTCTTGTATGTTGTGTTTACAGGCTGTGTAGCATTAACACAAATATAAAAAATCTGATGTGTTACACTCACATGACTTTCTCTACTCTTGTACAAACTATTTTTACAAACACTTATTCTCCATCTACTTCATGTTAATCGAGATAAACATTTGCAGAGTCTATCTTATTGCTAATTTTCTTGTAGATGTAAGGGGAATATATATTTACAAGGGCAATATAGAAATACACTAGCCTTTAAGCACATACATATCTCTTAATAGCTGGTTGATAGGTGCAGCACCATTCCCTTTCCCACAGATTAATACTCTTTGCATATCCAAGACAAAAAAATGAATAACGAATTCCCATTTGAGAAAATAAGTATTGAAAAATTTAAGTGAATAACAAGTAATATCTCGAAAATGGTTCACTCAACAAAAAAATGCATATGACATAAATTGTGTATTTTAACGCGATCTACATTTTTTGTGTAGTAAAATTTTGTCTATCTCTTATGGTTTACCAGTTATGCAAAAGTCGTTCACAATAAAGAATACTTTTGGAGACATTCCCAGGAAATTCAAGATATACATTTTATTTGTCATAAAAATATCTTAAACATATGATATTTTAATCAAAATCGTTAGAGCCATTTTTGAGAAAATTAAAATTTTCGAAAAATCTTCCATATAAAGGGTAATCTGGGGTGGGGGGGATTTTCTTGAAAACCTTCGTGTCGCATCCTTGGAAGATACTGAACCTAAATACCAAGTTTGGTGTTTATCAGACTGTTCATTTCTGAATTATGCTGTTCACACACAGACACACACACACACGGACATGTTTCCAAAAATGCTTTTTTTGGATTCAGGGGGTCTCAAAACATGTATTTCCGGTGAAATCTCGGTATCGAATTTTTGGGTGGAATACAATACTTCCCCTACTTACTATACGTAGTAGAGAAAGTAAAAAAAACAGTCTTGCTTTTACAAGGGCAGTCCCAGAAGTACCCGACCTGATGTATATATAATGGTGGTTGTTTCAAACAAATGACTATGGTAGAAAGTATCACCCTCATAAAGTTTAAGTTTGACGATGCTACATTGTTTAGTAATTGTTTAGCAGTCATTAATAGTGAACACTCTCAGCAAATTTGTAAACATGGATAAAACTGGCCATCGTTATGTGATACAATACTTTCATTTGAAAGGTGTTAGTCCAACTAATATTAAAGCTGAGCTAGATTCTACTCTGGGGGAGTCTGCCCCTTCATTTACAACAGTAAAATATTGGGTGGCAGAGTTTTAGCGAGGCCGTATGAGCTGCCAAGACCAACATCGCAGTGGTCGACCAAATGAGGTGACCATGCCAGAAATTGTGAAGAAAATCCACAAAATGGTATTGGATGACCGTCGACAGAAAGTGCATGAGCTAGCAAACATCGTAGGCATTTAAAAAAATGCTGTACATCGCACACTAACTGAAAAATTTAGACATGAGAAAGCTGTGCGCAAGATGGGTGCCTGTTTACTCACAATGGATGAAAAGCAGCATCACGAGGATGTTTCAGTCGAGTGTTTGGCAATGTTTCGCTGCAATAGACGAGTTTTTGCGTCGATTCATAATCATGGATGAAACATGGGTCCATCACTTCACACCTGAGACGAAGGAACAGTCAAAACAGTGGATTGAAAGGGGAGAATCGGCTCCAAAGAAGGCGAAGCATCTACAGGCAAGGTCATTGGGCGTCAGTTTTTGGGATGCGTATGGGATAGTTTTCATTGATTATCTTCAAAAAGGAAAATCAATCAAACTTATTGCAGCATTTGAATGATAAAATCAAGTAAAAACGCCGCATTTAGCGAAAAAGAAAGTTCTGTTTCATCAAGACAATGCACCAGTTCACACATCCATTATCACCATGGCCAAAATCAATGAGTTAAAGTTCGAATTTTTTCCTCGTGCACCCTATTTGCCAACAATGAAGAGTAGGAGTTTGCAGTTGGCTATTTTGCAGAACTCGACGGTTCTCACTATAAACAGGGTATCGATGCTATTGAACATCGCTAGGAAAAGTGTATCGAGCTGACAGGAGAAGACTATGTAGAGAAATAAAGATGTTTTTCCCCAAACTTTTTGTTTTCTTTGTTAGGTTGGGTACTTCTGGGACAGCCCTCGTAGAACAAACATTTAGCATTTAAGAAAAGTAAAAGTTTTCAGTTATATGTCGAAAAGTATGGATGTTTTGAAATATTTGAGTTTGACATGAAGCTGTCCTGATTCAGACGACAAGGTTTGATGCAGGTTACAGCTTGTGTAAATTGTCGTGACACTCCATATGCACAAGAGAGGAGAAATGAGGAGTTGTGGGGAGCAAGTGATATCAGAACTCGGAGGCAGCCACATACACAAACAAATGTGTAAGGTTACCTTGCATTTGAGCTCGCAGCAGTTGGAACACTGACCCCTACCTCTCTTATTATGCAAGTGGACTGGTCAGTGCTATTGCGCATATATGCTTCAGGAGTGGGGGACTGTCACGACAATTTACACAAACTGTACATCATCTTGCCATCTTAATACAGTGGTAGAGCATTGGCATGGAAAGCCTAAGATTTCTGTTTGAGTCCTAGCCATTGCACTGAATTTTTCACGTCAGATTCCTCCCTTCTAAAATATCCACATTTTATGCATTATTTTCCACCATCAAATTATACTATGCTTACATACTTGGAAGTAACTGCTGCAGTGTCAAAAGCATGTCCTGTTTGAATGCATGGGCTAAGATTAAGATATTAATGCACACAAACTGCCTAATTAATGCTTTATTATGGGATAGTATTTGTGAAGAAAAATATTGAATACTAAGTGACTTAGGTATCGACTGTCATTCATAAATATTCAAGTCATGACAAAGCTGAGCACAGACTAATGTAACATTTTATTGAAATTATCAGATCTCTGTGTGGAAATTAAAAAGGCAAGTGACCAATAAAAGTTAAAAAAGGAAGAGAAAGGCATAATGAAACCAAAAAGTAGAAAGACTGCCTCTGTAGTTGATCAGCATTCTGGCTTCTTAAACCAGAGGAGTATCATATATATATATATTTTATTTATTTATTTACTTATTTGTAACTAAGGTTAATCCCTATCCTCCGCAGAGTCTGAAATTTAGTGTGAAAGAGGGAGAGAAAGGATTTAAAGTTATGTTAAAAGAACTATGTTAACACAATGCAATGATATATAATAATTCGGTTCAGCCAGTTTAACTACTTTTCAGTCAAGTATAATGGACTGAATGCTATCTGGAAGTTTAATATTATATCATGCAAACTTTATTAATGTTTATTCCTATCAACTACATTTGATCCATAACTGTATTACGAGGATATTCAGATGAGCTAAGTTTTTACAGGATTGATCCACAAGAAAAACTACCTCATAACAGAAGAGCCCTTTTAAAAAAAAAACAAAGTGTGTAATGTTGTTAATGAGTTTGTTTCATTCACCAAAATCATTCAATTTACAGCCCTAAATTTGTCTTTGAACATTAGAATTGGAAAAGAACATAAAACCATCTAACATTAACCATATTTTATGCACGAATTTCTACTCTTTTGTTCCATCATCTTACATTTCACCTACCTTCATGGTGTAGGAGTGGCAAGCATGCCTTTAAAACTGGATGAATGAGTTTGAATGCCGATTGGGGCAAGGCGGCTGAAAAAGGTTTTATCAGGATTTTCTCTTTTCCTCATATGTCAAGTAACTCTAAGCTCAATGCACCTTAGGCTGAATTCAGTATGCAAGGTTCTTCAGAACCCCCTGCCGTCTTTATGCACATTTTCAATAACTCTTGCTTTATGCTTGTACCACTTATATAAAAAGAAACAATTTTGGGACTTGGCACAGTAATACAGCAACTATAAACAGATTAGCATATGCTTATCACACATTCAATTGATAGAAAATATAAAAGTTCAGGATGACTTTTGCATTCATTCTTACACATGTATCTGAATGCACCATCTTGAATTCTTAACAAACTCTCTTGTTGTATTACAACTCTTATATACAAAAACAGATAAATGCTAATGCTTTTATACATTAGGGGAGGTGGGGAGGCTTAATTTCTCAATACCAATGCAAATGTAAACTAAAAACACAGAAAGTTACAGCAGCCTTTACATCTACCATTTTAATACTTATGTTACTATTAAAATCTTAAATGCACTCAAAATATCATTCAGAAGCTGTTCTGAGAAAACCATTTATCTAAACTTGCTTTCTGAATCCTTTGGAAACTTGAATAACTTAAGTATTTATTACTGCTATTACTAAAACAAGCCTTGCCTATTCATTTCTAGTTGTGTTTGCTGTTATACTCCTGCACAGCTATATTAGTAATTTAGCATAATAATGGATTAGTAATGTATATGAACTCTGCTGGCCAGATGAAAGAGGTGCTACAATCACTCGGATGAAGAAAAAAACTTCACAACTGTTTAAGATTGTGCTAATACTATATCATACCACTTTAGTCTAATAGAGCAGAAATATTAAATTTTAACCAAGTCTTGGGCACCTGTCATTTTGAGGTTATCATTCCCTAGCTTTGTTCTATAAACATTTCCAAAAAATAAACAATTTATAATAGGTGGTCAAAGTTCTGCTTTGAGGTTAGAATTATGTTTTTGAAAAACAATACCTTTTAAAATTATATCCATTGTTAAAATTGAGTTTAGTTTTGGTTATGAGATTTTTATTGATAGAAGTTTGTTAGCTTCTTTTCCATTCAAGGCTCAAGCTTGTATTAATCCCTTAATGCCTGATGTAGCTATTTTATACAAAGGCATTTTGTTAAATTTATAAATTTTTTCAATGGCTCTGGTTTTTAATTTCGTATTATACTAACCTTCAACAATAAAATGCAAGTATTTTAGGCTGTTTTTTATATTGTAAAAATATTAATTTTTGCAATAACAAAAAGCCTGATTATTTTACTTGAGCGCCCCCTATTCTTTACTACAGGCACATTTGACTGCAGTCATGGAATTCAAACTAGCCATGTTTGGCTTTGAATGGATGGCCATTTCATTTTGTCTCACCTCAACGATATGGACATTGTAACCATTTGTGTTGTGGTGCCTGTGAAAGGGATATGAAATTCTGTTTAGGAGTTAAGAGGAAGAGTAGCATATGTAGGAAAACAGTTCCGGCATTAAAGAGTGAAAGTATAACTATTCTGTTTCTTTATTTAATAATAGCTTTGTAATTGATATAATTTATTGCTATTATTAACAGCTCATTCATGAAGCAGTGAAATTAAGTCATACTTAATGGGTTTTTTTCTTCTTTTAAATGTTCTCTAGGTATATATATTTACTTTTCAGTGCAGTCTATTGATAAAATCAAAACTTTGTGTAGTAATTTAATTAAATCTGAGATTTTGACCTCATAACTTTCAAAATCATTGATACATCTAGTGAGATTTCTACAAACAGAAGATTATAGTGCATAGTTATGATTCATACATAACTTTTTCTTGCATTGCTGTACAGGTTTCTCATGACTGCAAAATGAATACAACACATGCTGGAAAACCACACTGCTTTAAAACTGCGACTATTTCATTTTTATAAGTTATTTTCTCTTGGGGAGCATTCATTTACTACACATTGTTAATTAATTTTGAAGATTGAGAAGCTAGTAACAGTGATGTGTCATAATTTAAAATAGAGAGAGTTGGAGGTTGTTACGCTACATCACTAAAAGGTTCTTATTTTGAACGCATTTCAGGAGAACGGTTTGCTCCCATTGTCAGCATGTTTCCAACATAAAAATATTCCAAAGCTTAGATTGAAATTGTGTATATCTGTTCTTACCTCCATATTCTTTTAGTTAGTACATGCAGCAATATCGGTAAATCTTTGCTTCATTTTAGACTTGTTAGGCCAAAGCATTAATTAATTTTGAAGATTGAGAAGCTAGTAACAGTGAAGTGTCCAACTATAAACATGCTGACAATGGGAGCAAAACGTTCTCCCGAAATGTGTTCAAAGTAAGAACCTTTTAGTGATGTAGTGTAACAACCTCCAACTCTTTATTTTATACTACACATTTTTTTTAATCCCCCCTCAATGCCACATCTGCCACTCTCTCCCCATGCCAATGCAGCACTTTAGTACTTTCTTACTTCTCTAGCATCTCTTATACTAGGCAGAGGAAGTATTGGATTCTGACCAAAAATTTGATATCAACAGTTCACCAGAAATACATGTTTTGAGGTCACCCAAATGAAAAATAATCAAATAAAAAGGTCTTATCTATGAACAGCATTACTCAAAAACAAAAATTTGGTACTTAAGTTTAGCATCTAAGGATGCGACTCTAGTTTTTCACAAAAACACTTCTGCTGCAAACTATTCTTTACATGGAAAATTTTTCATTACCTTTGATTTTCTAAAAAATGGCTGATGGTTTTGATTAAAATACCATATGTTTAAGATATTTGCAAGACTATATGTATATCTTTAATTTTCTGAGAATGGACTGTGAAGTTCTCTTCATGCTGAATACATTTTATTCAATTTTAATGAACTGATTAACTGTGCGATTAAAACTTACTCTCCAGAAAAATTGCAAATCTCATTAAACCACACAGTTTATGTAAACTCTTTTTAGGCTGCCTCGCGGTCAAGTGCTCAGTGCTCTGGCTTCTCAATACAGAGGTCCCAGATTCTATTCCTGGCTGGGGTGTGGAGTTTTTGTTTGGCCAGATTCATTCCCTATCCCCTATAGTCTGGAAGCATGAATGTGGGAGTGAATGCAATCGTGTTTAATAATTAAAAAATAATAAAATATCAGTCAGCAAACAACACCATCAGTTGCTTCTCAAGTCAATGCCTCCCAATATGACCAAAGAAATCAAAAGAGGTGTTATACAAATAAAACAATCTTTTTTTTTGGGGGGGGGCCTCATTAACAATTTTCAACATATACTCTTGTTATTGGCTTTATTTTTTATATACTTCATACCTTTTTCAAGTGTTGAGTCGCTATTCCTCCCCCCCCCCCATGATCACGCAAATATTGGAATTTCAAAACATAGTGACCTGCTTTTAAAGCTTTGACGATCACTGAAGCCTTGTGTCCTCCTTGTATCTACAGTGAAATGTGTAATATCAGGGCAGTCCCAGAAGCACCTGGCTGACATATTGATAATGGTTGTTGTTTCAAACAAATGACTGTGACAGAAAGCACCAACCTTATAAAGCTTAAGTTTGAAAATGCTACATTGTTTAGTAATTGTTTGGCAGCCATCAATCGTGAATGCCCTCAGCAAATTTGTAAACATGGATAAAACTGGTCATTGTTATGTGATACAATACTTTCATTTGAAAGGTCTTAGTCCAACTAATATTAAAGGTGGGCTAGATTCTACTCTGGGGGAGTCTGTTCCTTTGTTTCCAACAGTAAAATATGGGTGGCAGAGTTTAAGCGAGGCCTTATGAACTGCCAAGATGAACATTGCAGTGGTCGATCAAATGAGGTGACCATGCCAGAAATTGTGAAGAAAATCCACAAAATAGTATTGGATGACCGTCGACTGAAAGTGTGCGAGCTAGCAGACATTGTAAGCATTTCAAAAAATGCTGCACATCGCTTACTGACTGAAAATTTAGACATGAGAAAGCTGTGCATTAGATGGGTGCCACGTTTACTAACAAAGGAACAAAAGCAGCATTGTGAGGATATTTCAGTCAAGTGTTTGGCGATGTTTTGCTGCAATAAAGCCAAGTTTTTGCATCGATTCATAACCATGGATGAAGCATGTGTCCATCACTTCACACCTGAGATGAAGGAACAGTTAAAACAGTGGATTTAAAGGGGAGAACTGGCTCCAAAGAAGGCGAAGACAGTTCTGTCTGCAGGCAAGGTCATGGCGTCAGTTTTTTGGGATGCGCATGGGATAATTTTCATTGATTATCTTCAAAAAGGTAAAGCAATCAATTGCGAGTATTATGCAAATTTATTGCAGCATTTGAATGATGAAATCAAGCAAAGCCCGCAGGATTTACGAAAAAGAAAGTTTTGTTTCATCAAGACAATGCACCAGTTCACACATCCATTATCACCATGGCCAAAATCAATGAGTTAAAGTTTGAATTGCTTCCTGATTCGTCAGATTTAGCCCCCTCTAATTATTTTCTGTTTCCAAAGTTGAAGAAATGGCTTGGTGGTAAAAGATCTGCCAACAATGAAGTCTGCAGTTGATGGCTATTTTGCAGAACTCGATGGTTCTCACTATAAACAGGGTATCGAAGCTATTGAACATCGCTGGAAAAGTGTATTGAGGTAAAAGGAGACTATGTAGAGAAATAAAGATGTTTTTCCCCAAAATTTTTGTTTTCTTTGTTAGGTCGGGTACTTCTGGGACAGCCCTTGTAAAAGCATTTTTGCGAACATTAATTTTAATTAGCAAGCAGATTAAAATAACCTTTTGTAATAACAGTTTGTAGAAAAGTGCCTGGAGAAAGTCATGTGTACTTCATACATCAGATATTTTTGAAGCGCTATTACTTTCTTATATCATGGAAAGAGTATAGAATTCAAAGCCAGCATATTGCAATCTTTTTAAGGAGTTGACTATTGCTTCAGCCTGTTGCATTTCCCTTTGCACCTACAATGGAATGTGTAATGAAGCTATTCCTGCAGAAGCAGATAGAAAAATAAGCTTTTGCAAGAACAGTTTGTTGAAGCTATATGAAAATAAATAATAGTGGCTAGAGAAAGTCATGTGAATTTAACATCAGATCTTTTGTTTCTCTACTTCATTTCTTGTAAAAGCTTGCAACAGCAACACAATTGTTAGCAAACTTACGAATCTGGTACTTAGCATTTGGTTACTTTTGCCGAGTTTAATTTCCATCTTGCCAGTTGAAGAAAGGTATCCTTGCATTCATAGATGTTAACAAAATTCTGTATGTTTATGAATAAAACCATACAATGGAGACTTTTAAATAACTTACCATTGCTTGAAAGTTAAGATCCTTTTACTGAAAGTTGCTTACAGTCCTGTATGGACTGTAGTGGCGAGTCCTGAAATGGCTACAGCAAAAGAGGGTATAGGCTTTGAAAATTCAAGCAGAGTAAACACAGCAAATGCCATAGATTTGTTTATTAAAGTTCTAAGCAGAATACATTACAAATTACATAGCAAGTTGAAATTAATGCATATATTATTTATGAAATGTCAGCTATGCTTAAAAACTGAATGCTCTTAAAAGTGATATGTCTTGTAGCTTAGCAATAAAACTGAAATTTTCTCAATGTCAGTAACATTAAGTCATAAGCAATCAATAAATAACATTGAGCTAGATTTTTCTCAAACTGTACAGTCAATCTTTTTCAGTCCCCCCCCAATGTGCACAGGAAGTTCTTTTCTATATCACCAAATCTTGCAACTTACTTCATCGTGCTAAGTCAGGTGTACACCAAAAAGTTTTCTGTCATTGTGTACTGCACAGCAAATGCTTTGCCTGCTGCTGTAGGTGCAGAAAATGCAAACTCCTGCATTCCCAGAACATGACCCATGACAAAGCTTGATCTGTAAACATGTGAATATGTTATTTGCTGTTTGGAAATGAATTATATTAGGGTACAGATTTCAAAGGACACCAAACGCTTACAAGCTGCTAAAGCAAATTTTAAAATTAAATTATTTATTCTGTAAGAAAACGAGAGAGAGAGAGTTGGAGTTATTTGCATACCTCATTGAGTCAATTAGCTTGGTGGCAATCCTCCTCCTCCTAAATTTCTCGGCAACCCAGATCCGACTGATACCACACTTTACTGGATAGGTTTCTTCTGAGCAAATGTCACATTCCTCATTCAATGTACTTAACATCTTATATGCTTCAGTCAATGAATGTGCCACAAGACATCCAACCACATATTTGTCCGTCACATACATGTACACCTAAAATAATATAAAGTTATATGGTTATTATTACTGCTCGGAAGTTGAAGACCTATAAATTGCTTTAAAATTACCCAAAAATATCCTAAAACGGACCTAATAGCTGGAAATAAGAACGTAAAAATGTGATGCACATTAATTTTTACTTTCTCTACCATGTACATAGAAGGTAGAGAAAGTATTGCATTCTACCAAAAGATCTGGTAATGAGGTTTCACCGGAAATATTTTGAGGTCCCCTGAAAAATAAAAAAAAAATCTGATGTGTTACACTCACATGACTTTCTCTACTCTTGTACAAACTATTTTTACAAACGCTTATTCTCCATATGCTTCATGTTAATCAAGATGTTAATCTTATTGCTAATTTTCTTGTAGATGCAAGGGGAATATGGTAGGCTTTAAGCGATAGTCAAATCTTTTAACCGCTGGCTGCTATGTGGCGCATTCCATTCTCTTTGCATGTCCAGGGCATAAAAAAAAAATGAATAACGAATTTGAGAAAAAGTATAAGTATTGGAAAATTTAAGGGAATAACAAGCAATATCTCGAAAATGGTTCACTCAACAAAAAAAATGCATATGACATAAGTTGTGTATTTTAATGCGATCTACATTTTTTGTGCAGTAAAATTTTGTCTATCTCTTATGGTTTACCAGTTATGCAAAAGTCGTTCACAATGAAGAATACTTTTGGAGACATTCCAGAAAATTCGAGATATACATTTCATTTGCCATGAAAATATCTTAAACATATGATATTTTAATCAAAATTGTTAGCCATTTTTGAGAAAATTAAAATTTTCGATAAATGTTCCATGTAAAGGGTAATCTGGGGTGGGGGGGATTTTCTTGAAAACCTTCGTGTCACATCTCTGGAAGATACTGAACCTAAATACCAAGTTTGGTGTTTATCCGACTGTTCGTTTCTGAGTTATGCTGTTCACAGACACACATACACACAAACATGTTTCCAAAAATGCTTTTTTTGGATTTAGGCAGCCTCAAAACATATATTTCCGGTGAAATCGCGGTATTGAATTTTTGGATGGAATACAATACTTCCCCTACTTACTATACGTAGTAGAGAAAGTAAAAATCTTTTTAGAAAAAAGGTTGTGTTTGTGTAAATAGTATAACTCAAAAACGAAGTCTGATAAATACCAAAGACGCAACACGATTTTCAAGAAACACCACAACCCCAACTACCCTTTACATGGAACATTTTTTGAAACTTTTTACTCTCAAAAATAGTTCTAATGATTTTGATTAAAATACCATAATGAAGTGAATAGAGAAAATCATGTGAATGTAACATCAGATTTTTTTTTAATAATTTTTAATTATATATTTAAATAATAAATGTGTGATTTTCCCCCAAATTGTGTTATTTATGGACTCCTTATATATATATATATATATATTAATACAGACATATTGCAGTGAGGGATTGATGCACTTAATTTATCATGTAACAGCCAAATGTTATTCTTTGAAATACTTTCTTTCTTTGCTTAATAATACAAAATTCTGGTGGTATGAAATATACAGTGCAAAAACATTATGAATAACATGCTTCTTTTCAGTTATATATTTTAAGATTATGTTAACTTGTGTAAATTACACTGGTCAACATTGATCCTGCGGTATAAAGGAAAATATGTGACTTTAATAAAAATCAATGCCATGATTTCAAAAATGAAGTCCGTTTTTGGCTGTCACGTCTAGTTTTTATATGTATGTATATGTCTACAGTGCTAAATTCATTCAGCTTATACAGCTTACTGCTACTCTAAATCTGTTGTTGATTTTCTTCCTAATCGGCTCACTTCCATCCTCCCTTATGTTTATATTCCCAGCACTTATCAGTTTTGTTCTGTGTGTCAGGTCTGTCTTCTTGTGAGGTATTTATGTTTACCTTTACAGCTATCATAGCTCTCACTTCAGTTGAGCTGAAAACTTGTGTTAATACGCACATTCATCTTCTATATGTGTAGTGCTAAAATAAAGTTAGTGTATGCATTCTACCTCAGGATTATGTAGGACAGTGTCTACAAAGTCCTCAGAAGTTTTGTTATATTTGTGGGTGTTACATGTTTGACGGAAAGCTACGTAAAATGACTCTAAACATAGAAACTATATTACTCATATTTCAAAGAGAAAGTTGATCAGTATAAATCGTTCACGCCTCATATTGCATGTAAGAGTTGTGTTGAGGGATTACATTATTGATATGAAGGAAAATGGAAGGCAATGCTGTTTGTCAAACCAATGATATGGAGAGAACAGCAGAATCACCATGACAACTATTACTTTTGCTTGTGCAAAGTTGCTTGCTACGCACACATAAAACAAAGCAGGAATTAAATACCAAACCTGAACTCAATTATACAGCCTATTCCTCATGATCCCAAACCACCCATACCTACACCACCAGCAGACCTCAATTTTAGTGAATCTGAAAGCAGCTCCATAACTTCCGACAATAAGTTGGTTTCTGATCCAGAAGAATTTGACAATTCACCACAACAGTTTTTGAGTTAAATGATTTAGGGAGGGATTTAGGCCTCACAAAACAAAAAAGCAAATTACTGGGCGCAAGACTACAGGAGAATAATTTTTTATCACTTGGCATTATATTTTTGTGGTATAGGAATTGCAAAATACAGCTCCACAAGTACTACACAGAAGAAGATCAACTTGTATTTTGTGTGGATGCGTGTAAGCTTATTCAATAATTGGCAGGGAAGCATATGAGCCAAGTAACTGGCGTCTTTTTATTGATTCTTCCAAACAAAGTCTTAAGGCATTGTTACTTCATAATGGCAACAAGTTAGCTTCAATATCGCTTGCACATTCTACGAACCTAAGAGAGTTCTTATGAAACTCTGAAGCGTGTTCTTAAGAAAATTAAGTACCGCGACCATGAGTGGCAAATATATGGTGACTTGAAGGTCATTGGTCTGTTACTAGAACAGGGAGGATACACAAAATTCCCTTGTTTTCTTTGCAAATGGGATAGCAGGGAAACTGACCAATGGCCTGACAGGAAGCAACTGGAACCTGGATCAAAAAATGTTACTAATGTGCCTCTTGATCATCAAAAGATTCTGCTCCCTCCATTAAACATAAAACTTGGCATGATGAAACAATTCATGAAAACACTTGACAAAAGTTGCCCCTGCTTCCAGTACTTATGCACAAAGTTACCATTATTGTCACAGGCTAAAATCAGAGAGGGAGTATTTGATGGACAACAGATACAGAAATTGATGAAAGATGCATGGAACGGATTCAGAAAGGTTGTTAAGAAATTTCTGGGCAATGTGAAAGACCCTCAATACAAAGAAATTGTCAGAAATATGCTGGAAAATTTCAGACTGCTGGCTGTAATACGAGTTTGAAGCTTCATTTCCTCAAGTCACATCTTGACTACTTCCCATCAAATTTAGGACCTGTCAGTGAAGAGCAAGGTTACAGGTTTCACCTGGACTTGAAAGATGTTATCAGGGATGTTGGGACGTACACATGATAGCTGATTACTGCTGGTGTCTTGCACGTGATGAACCTATAGAGAACACTCGAGAAAATCACGTACACTGAAGTTCCATGGGAAAAGAAAAAGGGGTACACAAGAGAACTAATATACATTCTCAAAATTCAGGTATACTTTCATTTTATTATTATTCTTTAAAAGTTGTAAATGAGTGTGTAATATTTTTGCAAATTTTGCAATAATATTTTCATTGAACATTGTAATATTATCAAAATGAGATGTGCTACAGAAAAATGGAATATATTTTTTTTTTAATTCTATGCACTGAAATTAGTAAAAATCAGAAAAAAAGTTTTCATTTGAAACCTAGTGTTGTGTTTAAATTGAGAAAGAGTAGTTAAATGTAGTCGAAAGAAGGTAAAGCAACAACAAAAATAAAAGGGAAAAAAAAAAAAAAAAAGAAAGATCAATAAGCAAGGAAACGCCCAAAAAAGAACACAAAAAACACCATTTTCTGACATCACTAAAATGTTCTTACTTAAATGCGTGGTTTGCTCCCATTGTCAGCATGTTTTGAACTGATTTTGCTGATTATTGTCTGGGGAATGTGTGTGGCTAGTGGTGTTCTCTGGTGCTGGGCTGATGAACCTCCAAAGGCTGCTGCGTGGTGGTAGTTCGAAATTCATTAGGTGATCCCTGTGTTTAACGATATGTATTTTTTTCCAGATATCCAATTCATTGCTGCTGTAGATCGGTTTTAAGAGTTTTATGTTTGAAGCAATTTCATGGTTTGAAGACCAGAAATGATGAGCTACTGCTGATTTATCCGTCTGTTTTTGGTAAATGCATCTCATATGCTCTTTAAGTCTTATTTCATCTTTTGGTTCTTCCTATGTATACCAGTCATTACAAACTATTTGATATATACCAGCTGATTTATCGTTGGGGATAGGGTCATTTGTTCTGTTGCATAGTAGTTTCTGCATATTGTGGTTATTCTGTGGAGACAGGGTAATGTATTTCTTGAAAATCCTTCGAAATTTATGATGTGTCCAAGGGTGGTAAGTGAACTTCCTATATGCTTGTGGTTTTTGTTGTCTGAGTAAAGTAGTCGTTTGTTGGATGTATTTCTGTCTTTCAAACTTTTTTATCTTCTTATCTATTGTTTTTTTTGGTATCCATTCATGGTGGCTCCCAAAACACATTCAAGTAAGAACATTTTAGTGATGTAGTGTAACAACTTTCAACTCCCTCTATTTTAAATTATGACACATCACTGTTACTAGCTTCTCAATCTTCAAAATTAATTAATATATGATACATATTTGTTAGGGAACTATACCTGACAAGTCTCAAGGTTTCCAACACCATTTGTAGCATATCCCAATTCTTGATCAACTATTTGCACCACATCTGCAACTTTATTTATCCAAGCTTTAGGATCACCAGCTTTAACAAGAATTACTCTGTCAGTGCCATAGTAGCGGACCACTCGTTCTTGTTTCCAGGCCTGTAAACATAATACCATTGAAACAATCTTATTAAATTCACATTAAAAACCATATCTCTGGGAAAAGAAGCACCAGTTTACAATTAATACCATGCACACATTTTCTTTATTCAGATGACATTGCATTCAATAAGGAATGAATAAGGAAGTTTTTGAGTGATATATTCATAAAGTGAACATACTGTAATTAAGTTAGGATCTTTTGTTTCAACCCCTCCTAAGTTGAAACTTTATCTAATGCTTGTGAATTTAAAATTCTTTGTTTAAAAACTATATTTTTTAATATGAAGCTCATAGTTTACTTTTTTGTGAGGAAGTTTCAAATTTCTGCATAACCAAGAACACCAATCATAAAACTTTATCTTTCTGAACAATGGTAGTAGCATTAGCAGATCCTTCTCTCAGGATTGTTTAAGCCCCCCCCTTTTTCTTTATTTAAATAGTCATTAACATCCGTTCTTACTGCATATGGCACCACTGATGATACATGACATAAAATTATAATTAGTAATGGAAATTCCAGAGGGAAACCTGGAGAGAGAAGTAAAGAAAGTAGAAAGAAAAAACTTAATGAGGGAGGACAGACCTGTTGATGAGACTGTGCCTAATGACATTGGCCACTGTGTCGTTACTCTCAGGGTACCAGCACTATGCAAGTGGACATGTCAAGTAATAGTTGTATTAAAGTTAGTACTGTAAATGAAGAATCTATCACACTGTCAAACCATTGCTGTAGTGATTGGCTGGCTAACCAAGAAACCTATGACCAATGCTATAGGTGCTAAAGCTCAAAATATTGGTTGAAATGTTTAACTAACTTAACTTTCAGCACTCTGAAAACTAAGCATCTATATAGAGGAAAACATCACTAAACCCAGTTCCCCCCCCTTTTTTCCCTGATTATCAGAGGGGACTCAGCACTACTCCAGTGAGGATATTGTACCTATACCCCACAAGGGAAGAGGAAGTTAGAGGAGACAAGGTGACTGGAACCAGGAGTGGTGTCACAGCAATGACAGGGTCCTTACAGTTTCCAGATTGAGATGCCCCGACAGACCCCCTCCCCACAGAGGGGGTCCAACAACCTGCTCCAAAGGGACAGTCCATTTACACATGGTGAGCAGCTAGAAGCCAAGGGACAGAGAAAGTTCCATAGAGAGCATCCTTTTTCCTACCATGCTGTACCGAAACACCATCGCCGATGCTTCCAACCCTAAAACAGGCCTAATGGGGTAAAGGACGAATGAAACGAAATGGAGAGATAGGAAACTTGGGGACTGAAGGAAACCACTCCAGTGTTCATCTGATGACCCAGGAAAACCCCCGAAAAAACCCATGGGTCAGAATGCACCGTTGCCAGTATCGATCCTGCTAATTGCAATAGAAATTAGTTCTGTGCTCAAAACATACTTTTTTCATATATTCAAAGTATAACGAGAAAATTATATTTATTGTAAGCACATGCATGAAATTAGTATGTGGGAGGTTACTTCTCATGTTTAAGCTTGTCTGATGTAGCAGAAGGCATGTGCAGTTTGATTAGATTACCAGAGGTTGCTGCTTGACTGCAGTTTAATTAACCAGTTAAGAATAAAGTTCAAGTGCATTAAAACTGACTGTTATTCACTGTCTGAAAGTGTAAGTTTTCCGTAAACCACATGTAAACGCTGTATAATGGCAGAATTCGGGGGTACCTGTTGAGCTAAAACTTATAAGCAGAAACACTTAACAGTGGCTAGAAAAAAACTGTGTTAAACGTTTTTAATGTCCTTTTGGAAAGAAATCTAACTCTATCAACATGATAAATTAAGAGCTATCTGAATTTACAGGTGTAAGTCTTAGCACTGTAGGGAAATCCTGAAAGGAAATTAAAACAACTGGAAAGCTAAGGACTGCAGGCAAGAAGAGGAAGAATAAAACGTGTGTTCAGTAGTTGTGATGAAATTGTTAAATTGGCAGTACATTAGCATATACATAGTTTTTCTTTAAAAATGAAAACCACCAATGATATATTAAGTTTTGTCATTAGTGAACCAAGATCCGAATTTACCTAATTTCAGCAGATCTACTTTGTATAGATTGCTTAAAGAAATGGGATTTATAAGTGCAAAAAGGGCTAAAAGAAATGTAATAAGAGACGGGGAGGATATAGCACTATGGCTGATGTTATCAGAGAGATTAGATAGCATAGGGTTGTAAACCTAAAGATCTATCATGACAAGACCTGGGTATATGAGGGGCGCGCTAGAAAGGTATAGTATTATACAATGTGAGCAACGAAAGACAAACGCTTTACAGGGTTTGTCCACTGAATTAAAAACTCCAAGAGGAAAAGGAGAAAGGTTGTCGTACACATAGGCAATGATACAGATTTTGTAGAAGCCGGTTTGCTGCTGTTAAAGTAAAAAATTTAATAAAAAGAAAAGAAAGGTGATTATCACAAGGCTATGAAAGGGGATGCATTTTGGCAGTAGTTTTGAAAGTGTTTTCCTCAAACAGAACCAAATAGTGTGACTCTGATGGACAATGCTCCAAATCACAGTATTTGTGCAGAGAAGAAACCCAACAAATCTTAGAAGAAACATGACATAATCAATGCTTATCACAAAAGATGACACTGCAGATGAATCTCTTGTGAAGAGCACAAAAATATGCCAGTGACTGATAAGTATGTTATTGATGAAGCAACAAAAAACTGCAGAAGATAAAGGCTTAGCACAGCATTGTCCCAAATCACCAACTGCAACTGGAAGCAATTAATCATACATTCAAGAAAGATAAATCATGGGAGCTGGATGGTATCATTGACAATGTTGTCAAAAGCATTTAGCATTAATCCCACTGAAAGTTTGTCTGACAGTGAACCTGATATCACAGAATCAAACCTGGACATGGAAGGAATCGTGCCACTACTGAGCACTCCATAATACTTTACAATTGTATGCTTCAACACGTCTGCATGTTGTTACAATTCAGTTAATGCTGTTAACCCTAGTCCCATGGTCTCCACATGGTTAGTAAATGTGTTCTTGTGGTGCAAACAACTTTAGCCAATTAGGGTAAAGCAAATGCAGAGTAACAGTTTGGTATGTTTACACATGGAGTAAGCTTAAAAGAAACAGTGTTTAACAAGTTCTTAAGAACTGACCGTATGACATACTACTATAATTTTGCAGAGCTCAGACCAGGCCCTCAGATTTAAATTGACTAAAGAGTATTAGGCTCAATAAAAATACGGTAATGTTGCTCCAGAGGTCGACGTGTTATGGCGGGTGCCGCACAACATCAAGCAGGCTACCCTGTAGAAAAAAACATAGCTAAAATTCTGCGAATGTGTGGCATTTGGCTTTTTAAATGCACCAAAGTTGTTTAAGCACTTCCGATTAAGTATTCTGGCGCGATTTATTGAACTGGTTATGTATTCTGGTATGACTTCCCAGCAAACAATCAACATGGAGATCTTACGCATCATTGTGGAGAATAAGATCTTAAATAATGCTGCTGTCCTAATGGAAAATTGGGACAAAGAACAACTTGCAGAAGAGCTAGCAAGCTTAGGAGGAAGTTCAGCACTTCTCAGCTCTTCAACTCATACTTGCATGAGTTCATGTACAGGAACAGCTGTCCCAATTGGAGAGCGTTTCAGAATTTTCTTGTGACACTCTCCGAGAATTATTCTTCGCAGCTCTCTTCTGGTTCGTCTTCTCCCTCAGAACTTCCTTTTCTTCCAAAATTTTATATTTCTTCATTGTCTATCCTCCAGAACTTATATTTCTTCTACATCTGTCTTCCTTATATACATCAATGCAAAACAGCCTTTATTAAGGCTAACAATTGCATTGTGAAAGAGCATATATGTCCTTGGACATAATTATAGTAGCATTAATTATATTTAGTCGTATTACATTTGCTTACTGCCTCACGGTAATTATTTAGTTCTGTTACATTTGTTTACTGCTACACGGTAATTATTTAGTTCTGTTACATTTGTTTACTGCTACACGGTAATTATTTAGTTGTATTACATTTGCTTACTGCCTCACGGTAATTATTTAGTTCTGTTACATTTGTTTACTGCTACACGGTAATTATTTAGTTGTATTACATTTGCTTACTGCCTCACTAATTATTTAGTTCTGTTACATTTGTTTACTGCTACACGGTAATTATTTAGTTGTATTACATTTGCTTACTGCCTCACGGTAATTATTTAGTTCTGTTACATTTGTTTACTGCTACACGGTAATTATTTAGTTGTATTACATTTGCTTACTGCCTCACGGTAATTATTTAGTTCTGTTACATTTGTTTACTGCTACATGGTAATTATTTAGTTCTGTTACATTTGCTTACTGCCTCACGGTAATTATTTAGTTGTATTACATTTGCTTACTGCCTCACGGTAATTATTTAGTTGTATTACATTTGTTTACTGCCTCACTAATTATTTAGTTCTGTTACATTTGTTTACTGCCTCACGGTAATTATTTAGTTGTATTACATTTGTTTACTGCCTCACTAATTATTTAGTTCTGTTACATTTGCTTACTGCCTCACGGTAATTATTTAGTTCTGTTACATTTGTTTACTGCTACATGGTAATTATTTAGTTCTGTTACATTTGTTTACTGCCTCACGGTAATTATTTAGTTGTATTACATTTGTTTACTGCCTCACTAATTATTTAGTTCTGTTACATTTGTTTACTGCTACACGGTAATTATTTAGTTCTGTTACATTTGTTTACTGCTACACGGTAATTATTTAGTTCTGTTACATTTGTTTACTGCTACACGGTAATTATTTAGTTGTATTACATTTGCTTACTGCCTCACTAATTATTTAGTTCTGTTACATTTCCTTACTGCCTCACGGTAATTATTTAGTTGTATTACATTTGTTTACTGCCTCACTAATTATTTAGTTCTGTTACATTTGCTTACTGCCTCACTAATTATTTAGTTCTCTTACATTTGCTTACTGCCTCACGGTTATTATTTAGTTGTATTACATTTGTTTACTGCCTCACTAATTATTTAGTTCTGTTACATTTGCTTACTGCCTCACTAATTATTTAGTTCTGTTACATTTGCTTACTGCCTCACGGTAATTATTTAGTTGTATTACATTTGTTTACTGCCTCACTAATTATTTAGTTCTGTTACATTTGTTTACAGCCTCACGGTAATTATTTAATTGTATTACATTTGTTTACTGCCTCACTAATTATTTAGTTCTGTTACATTTGTTTACTGCCTCACTAATTATTTAGTTCTGTTACATTTGCTTACTGCCTCACGGTAATTATTTAGTTGTATTACATTTGTTTACTGCCTCACTAATTATTTAGTTCTGTTACATTTGTTTACTGCCTCACGGTAATTATTTAGTTGTATTACATTTGTTTACTGCCTCACTAATTATTTAGTTCTGTTACATTTGCTTACTGCCTCACTAATTATTTAGTTCTGTTACATTTGTTTACTGCCTCACGGTAATTATTTAGTTGTATTACATTTGCTTACTGCCTCACTAATTATTTAGTTCTGTTACATTTGTTTACTGCTACACGGTAACTATTTAGTTCTGTTACATTTGTTTACTGCCTCACGGTAATTATTTAGTTCTGTTACATTTGCTTACTGCCTCACTAATTATTTAGTTCTGTTACATTTGTTTACTGCCTCACGGTAATTATTTAGTTGTATTACATTTGCTTACTGCCTCACTAATTATTTAGTTCTGTTACATTTGTTTACTGCCTCAAGGTAATTATTTAGTTGTATTACATTTGCTTACTGCCTCACTAATTATTTAGTTCTGTTACATTTGTTTACTGCCTCACGGTAATTATTTAGTTGTATTACATTTGCTTACTGCCTCACTAATTATTTAGTTCTGTTACATTTGTTTACTGCTACATGGTAATTATTTAGTTGTATTACATTTGATTACTGCCTCACGGTAATTATTTAGTTGTATTACATTTGCTTACTGCCTCACTAATTATTTAGTTCTGTTACATTTGTTTACTGCTACATGGTAATTATTTAGTTCTGTTACATTTGTTTACTGCCTCACTAATTATTTAGTTGTATTACATTTGTTTACTGCCTCACGGTAATTATTTAGTTGTATTACATTTGCTTACTGCCTCACTAATTATTTAGTTCTGTTACATTTGTTTACTGCTACATGGTAATTATTTAGTTGTATTACATTTGATTACTGCCTCACGGTAATTATTTAGTTGTATTACATTTGCTTACTGCCTCACTAATTATTTAGTTCTGTTACATTTGTTTACTGCTACATGGTAATTATTTAGTTCTGTTACATTTGTTTACTGCCTCACGGTAATTATTTAGTTGTATTACATTTGCTTACTGCCTCACTAATTATTTAGTTCTGTTACATTTGTTTACTGCTACATGGTAATTATTTAGTTGTATTACATTTGATTACTGCCTCACGGTAATTATTTAGTTCTGTTACATTTGTTTACTGCCTCACTAATTATTTAGTTCTGTTACATTTGTTTACTGCTACATGGTAATTATTTAGTTCTGTTACATTTGTTTACTGCTACATGGTAATTATTTAGTTCTGTTACATTTGTTTACTGCCTCACTAATTATTTAGTTCTGTTACATTTGTTTACTGCTACATGGTAATTATTTAGTTGTATTACATTTGTTTACTGCTACATGGTAATTATTTAGTTCTGTTACATTTGTTTACTGCCTCACTAATTATTTAGTTGTATTACATTTGTTTACTGCCTCACGGTAATTATTTAGTTGTATTACATTTGTTTACTGCCTCACTAATTATTTAGTTCTGTTACATTTGTTTACTGCTACATGGTAATTATTTAGTTGTATTACATTTGTTTACTGCTACATGGTAATTATTTAGTTGTATTACATTTGCTTACTGCCTCACTAATTATTTAGTTCTGTTACATTTGTTTACTGCTACATGGTAATTATTTAGTTCTGTTACATTTGTTTACTGCCTCACTAATTATTTAGTTGTATTACATTTGTTTACTGCCTCACGGTAATTATTTAGTTGTATTACATTTGTTTACTGCCTCACGGTAATTATTTAGTTGTATTACATTTGTTTACTGCCTCACTAATTATTTAGTTCTGTTACATTTGTTTACTGCTACATGGTAATTATTTAGTTGTATTACATTTGATTACTGCCTCACGGTAATTATTTAGTTGTATTACATTTGCTTACTGCCTCACTAATTATTTAGTTCTGTTACATTTGTTTACTGCTACATGGTAATTATTTAGTTCTGTTACATTTGTTTACTGCCTCACTAATTATTTAGTTTTATTACATTTGTTTACTGCCTCACGGTAATTATTTAGTTGTATTACATTTGTTTACTGCCTCACGGTAATTATTTAGTTGTATTACATTTGTTTACTGCCTCACTAATTATTTAGTTCTGTTACATTTGTTTACTGCTACATGGTAATTATTTAGTTCTGTTACATTTGTTTACTGCCTCACTAATTATTTAGTTCTGTTACATTTGTTTACTGCCTCACTAATTATTTAGTTCTGTTACATTTGTTTACTGCCTCACGGTAATTATTTAGTTGTATTACATTTGTTTACTGCCTCACTAATTATTAAGTTCTGTTACATTTGTTTACTGCCTCACGGTAATTATTTAGTTGTATTACATTTGTTTACTGCCTCACTAATTATTTAGTTCTGTTACATTTGTTTACTGCCTCACGGTAATTATTTAGTTGTATTACATTTGCTTACTGCCTCACGGTAATTATTTAGTTCTGTTACATTTGTTTACTGCTACACGGTAATTATTTAGTTCTGTTACATTTGTTTACTGCCTCACGGTAATTATTTAGTTGTATTACATTTGTTTACTGCCTCACTAATTATTTAGTTCTGTTACATTTGTTTACTGCCTCACGGTAATTATTTAGTTGTATTACATTTGCTTACTGCCTCACGGTAATTATTTAGTTCTGTTACATTTGTTTACTGCTACACGGTAATTATTGAGTTCTGTTACATTTGTTTACTGCCTCACGGTAATTATTTAGTTGTATTACATTTGCTTACTGCCTCACGGTAATTATTTAGTTCTGTTACATTTGTTTACTGCCTCACGGTAATTATTTAGTTCTGTTACATTTGTTTACTGCTACACGGTAATTATTTAGTTCTGTTACATTTGCTTACTGCCTCACGGTAATTATTTAGTTCTGTTACATTTGTTTACTGCTACACGGTAATTATTTAGTTCTGTTACATTTGTTTACTGCCTCACGGTAATTATTTAGTTGTATTACATTTGCTTACTGCCTCACGGTAATTATTTAGTTCTGTTACATTTGTTTACTGCTACACGGTAATTATTTAGTTCTGTTACATTTGTTTACTGCCTCACGGTAATTATTTAGTTGTATTACATTTGCTTACTGCCTCACTAATTATTTAGTTCTGTTACATTTGTTTACTGCTACATGGTAATTATTTAGTTGTATTACATTTGAAAACTGCCTCACGGTAATTATTTAGTTCTGTTACATTTGTTTACTGCTACATGGTAATTATTTAGTTCTGTTACATTTGTTTACTGCCTCACTAATTATTTAGTTCTGTTACATTTGTTTACTGCCTCACTAATTATTTAGTTCTGTTACATTTGTTTACTGCTACACTAATTATTTAGTTCTGTTACATTTGTTTACTGCTACATGGTAATTATTTAGTTGTATTACATTTGCTTACTGCCTCACGGTAATTATTTAGTTCTGTTACATTTGTTTACTGCCTCACTAATTATTTAGTTCTGTTACATTTGTTTACTGCTACATGGTAATTATTTAGTTCTGTTACATTTGTTTACTGCCTCACTAATTATTTAGTTCTGTTACATTTGTTTACTGCCTCACTATTTAGTTCTGTTACATTTGTTTACTGCTACATGGTAATTATTTAGTTGTATTACATTTGATTACTGCCTCACGGTAATTATTTAGTTCTGTTACACTTGTTTACTGCTACATGGTAATTATTTAGTTCTGTTACATTTGTTTACTGCCTCACTAATTATTAAGTTCTGTTACATTTGTTTACTGCCTCACTAATTATTTAGTTCTGTTACATTTGTTTACTGCTACACTAATTATTTAGTTCTGTTACATTTGTTTACTGCCTCACGGTAATTATTTAGTTCTGTTACATTTGCTTACTGCCTGACTAATTATTTAGTTCTGTTACATTTGCTTACTGCCTCACGGTAATTATTTAGTTCTGTTACATTTGTTTACTGCCTCACTAATTATTTAGTTCTGTTACATTTGTTTACTGCCTCACGGTAATTATTTATTTCTGTTACATTTGTTTACTGCCTCACTAATTATTTAGTTCTGTTACATTTGTTTACTGCCTCACGGTAATTATTTAGTTCTGTTACATTTGTTTACTGCCTCACGGTAATTATTTAGTTCTGTTACATTTGTTTACTGCCTCACTAATTATTTAGTTCTGTTACATTTGTTTACTGCCTCACGGTAATTATTTAGTTCTGTTACATTTGTTTACTGCCTCACTAATTATTTGGTTCTGTTACATTTGTTTACTGCCTCACTAATTATTTAGTTCTGTTACATTTGTTTACTGCCTCACTAATTATTTAATTCTGTTACATTTGTTTACTGCCTCACTAATTATTTAGTTCTGTTACATTTGTTTACTGCCTCACTAATTATTTAGTTCTGTTACATTTGTTTACTGCCTCACTAATTATTTAGTTCTGTTACATTTGTTTACTGCCTCACTAATTATTTAGTTCTGTTACATTTGTTTACTGCCTCACTAATTATTTAGTTCTGTTACATTTGTTTACTGCCTCACTAATTATTTAGTTCTGTTACATTTGTTTACTGCCTCACTAATTATTTAGTTCTGTTACATTTGTTTACTGCCTCACTAATTATTTAGTTCTGTTACATTTGTTTACTGCCTCACTAATTATTTAGTTCTGTTACATTTGTTTACTGCCTCACTAATTATTTAGTTCTGTTACATTTGTTTACTGCCTCACTAATTATTTAGTTCTGTTACATTTGTTTACTGTCTCACTAATTATTTAGTTCTGTTACATTTGTTTACTGCCTCACGGTAATTATTTAGTTCTGTTACATTTGTTTACTGCCTCACTAATTATTTAGTTCTGTTACATTTGTTTACTGCCTCACTAATTATTTAGTTCTGTTACATTTGTTTACTGCCTCACTAATTATTTAGTTCTGTTACATTTGTTTACTGCCTCACTAATTATTTAGTTCTGTTACATTTGTTTACTGCCTCACTAATTATTTAGTTCTGTTACATTTGTTTACTGCCTCACTAATTATTTAGTTCTGTTACATTTGTTTACTGCCTCACTAATTATTTAGTTCTGTTACATTTGTTTACTGCCTCACTAATTATTTAGTTCTGTTACATTTGTTTACTGCCTCACTAATTATTTAGTTCTGTTACATTTGTTTACTGCCTCACTAATTATTTAGTTCTGTTACATTTGCTTACTGCCTCACTAATTATTTAGTTCTGTTACATTTGTTTACTGCCTCACTAATTATTTAGTTCTGTTACATTTGTTTACTGCCTCACGGTAATTATTTAGTTGTATTACATTTGTTTACTGCCTCACTAATTATTTAGTTCTGTTACATTTGTTTACTGCCTCACGGTAATTATTTAGTTGTATTACATTTGCTTACTGCCTCACGGTAATTATTTAGTTCTGTTACATTTGTTTACTGCTACACGGTAATTATTTAGTTCTGTTACATTTGTTTACTGCCTCACGGTAATTATTTAGTTGTATTACATTTGCTTACTGCCTCACGGTAATTATTTAGTTCTGTTACATTTGTTTACTGCCTCACGGTAATTATTTAGTTCTGTTACATTTGTTTACTGCTACACGGTAATTATTTAGTTCTGTTACATTTGCTTACTGCCTCACGGTAATTATTTAGTTCTGTTACATTTGTTTACTGCTACACGGTAATTATTTAGTTCTGTTACATTTGTTTACTGCCTCACGGTAATTATTTAGTTGTATTACATTTGCTTACTGCCTCACGGTAATTATTTAGTTCTGTTACATTTGTTTACTGCTACACGGTAATTATTTAGTTCTGTTACATTTGTTTACTGCCTCACGGTAATTATTTAGTTGTATTACATTTGCTTACTGCCTCACTAATTATTTAGTTCTGTTACATTTGTTTACTGCTACATGGTAATTATTTAGTTGTATTACATTTGATTACTGCCTCACGGTAATTATTTAGTTCTGTTACATTTGTTTACTGCTACATGGTAATTATTTAGTTCTGTTACATTTGTTTACTGCCTCACTAATTATTTAGTTCTGTTACATTTGTTTACTGCCTCACTAATTATTTAGTTCTGTTACATTTGTTTACTGCTACACTAATTATTTAGTTCTGTTACATTTGTTTACTGCTACATGGTAATTATTTAGTTGTATTACATTTGCTTACTGCCTCACGGTAATTATTTAGTTCTGTTACATTTGTTTACTGCCTCACTAATTATTTAGTTCTGTTACATTTGTTTACTGCTACATGGTAATTATTTAGTTCTGTTACATTTGTTTACTGCCTCACTAATTATTTAGTTCTGTTACATTTGTTTACTGCCTCACTAATTATTTAGTTCTGTTACATTTGTTTACTGCTACATGGTAATTATTTAGTTGTATTACATTTGATTACTGCCTCACGGTAATTATTTAGTTCTGTTACACTTGTTTACTGCTACATGGTAATTATTTAGTTCTGTTACATTTGTTTACTGCCTCACTAATTATTTAGTTCTGTTACATTTGTTTACTGCCTCACTAATTATTTAGTTCTGTTACATTTGTTTACTGCTACACTAATTATTTAGTTCTGTTACATTTGTTTACTGCCTCACGGTAATTATTTAGTTCTGTTACATTTGCTTACTGCCTCACTAATTATTTAGTTCTGTTACATTTGCTTACTGCCTCACGGTAATTATTTAGTTCTGTTACATTTGTTTACTGCCTCACTAATTATTTAGTTCTGTTACATTTGTTTACTGCCTCACGGTAATTATTTAGTTCTGTTACATTTGTTTACTGCCTCACTAATTATTTAGTTCTGTTACATTTGTTTACTGCCTCACGGTAATTATTTAGTTCTGTTACATTTGTTTACTGCCTCACGGTAATTATTTAGTTCTGTTACATTTGTTTACTGCCTCACTAATTATTTAGTTCTGTTACATTTGTTTACTGCCTCACGGTAATTATTTAGTTCTGTTACATTTGTTTACTGCCTCACTAATTATTTAGTTCTGTTACATTTGTTTACTGCCTCACTAATTATTTAGTTCTGTTACATTTGTTTACTGCCTCACTAATTATTTAGTTCTGTTACATTTGTTTACTGCCTCACTAATTATTTAGTTCTGTTACATTTGTTTACTGCCTCACGGTAATTATTTAGTTCTGTTACATTTGTTTACTGCCTCACTAATTATTTAGTTCTGTTACATTTGTTTACTGCCTCACTAATTATTTAGTTCTGTTACATTTGTTTACTGCCTCACGGTAATTATTTAGTTCTGTTACATTTGTTTACTGCCTCACGGTAATTATTTAGTTCTGTTACATTTGTTTACTGCCTCACTAATTATTTAGTTCTGTTACATTTGTTTACTGCCTCACTAATTATTTAGTTCTGTTACATTTGTTTACTGCCTCACTAATTATTTAGTTCTGTTACATTTGTTTACTGCCTCACTAATTATGTAGTTCTGTTACATTTGTTTACTGCCTCACTAATTATTTAGTTCTGTTACATTTGTTTACTGCCTCACGGTAATTATTTAGTTCTGTTACATTTGTTTACTGCCTCACTAATTATTTAGTTCTGTTACATTTGTTTACTGCCTCACTAATTATTTAGTTCTGTTACATTTGTTTACTGCCTCACTAATTATTTAGTTCTGTTACATTTGTTTACTGCCTCACTAATTATTTAGTTCTGTTACATTTGTTTACTGCCTCACTAATTATTTAGTTCTGTTACATTTGTTTACTGCCTCACTAATTATTTAGTTCTGTTACATTTGTTTACTGCCTCACTAATTATTTAGTTCTGTTACATTTGTTTACTGCCTCACTAATTATTTAGTTCTGTTACATTTGTTTACTGCCTCACTAATTATTTAGTTCTGTTACATTTGTTTACTGCCTCACTAATTATTTAGTTCTGTTACATTTGCTTACTGCCTCACTAATTATTTAGTTCTGTTACATTTGTTTACTGCCTCACTAATTATTTAGTTCTGTTACATTTGCTTACTGCCTCACGGTAATTATTTAGTTCTGTTACATTTGTTTACTGCCTCACTAATTATTTAGTTCTGTTACATTTGCTTACTGCCTCACTAATTATTTAGTTCTGTTACATTTGTTTACTGCCTCACTAATTATTTAGTTCTGTTACATTTGTTTACTGCCTCACTAATTATTTAGTTCTGTTACATTTGTTTACTGCCTCACGGTAATTATTTAGTTCTGTTACATTTGTTTACTGCCTCACGGTAATTATTTAGTTCTGTTACATTTGTTTACTGCCTCACTAATTATTTAGTTCTGTTACATTTGTTTACTGCCTCACTAATTATTTAGTTCTGTTACATTTGCTTACTGCCTCACGGTAATTATTTAGTTGTATTACATTTGCTTACTGCCTCACTAATTATTTAGTTCTGTTACATTTGTTTACTGCCTCACGGTAATTATTTAGTTCTGTTACATTTGTTTACTGCCTCACTAATTATTTAGTTCTGTTACATTTGCTTACTGCCTCACGGTAATTATTTAGTTCTGTTACATTTGTTTACTGCTACACGGTAATTATTTAGTTCTGTTACATTTGTTTACTGCTACACGGTAATTATTTAGTTCTGTTACATTTGTTTACTGCTACACGGTAATTATTTAGTTCTGTTACATTTGCTTACTGCCTCACTAATTATTTAGTTCTGTTTCATTTGTTTACTGCCTCACGGTAATTATTTAGTTGTATTACATTTGCTTACTGCCTCACGGTAATTATTTAGTTCTGTTACATTTGTTTACTGCCTCACGGTAATTATTTAGTTGTATTACCTTTGCTTACTGCCTCACGGTAATTATTTAGTTCTGTTACATTTGTTTACTGCTACACGGTAATTATTTAGTTCTGTTACATTTGTTTACTGCTACACGGTAATTATTTAGTTCTGTTACATTTGTTTACCGCCTCACGGTAATTATTTAGTTGTATTACATTTGCTTACTGCCTCACGGTAATTATTTAGTTCTGTTACATTTGTTTACTGCCTCACGGTAATTATTTAGTTCTGTTACATTTGTTTACTGCTACACGGTAATTATTTAGTTCTGTTACATTTGTTTACTGCTACACGGTAATTATTTAGTTGTATTACATTTGTTTACTGCTACACGGTAATTATTTAGTTGTATTACATTTGCTTACTGCCTCACGGTAATTATTTAGTTCTGTTACATTTGTTTACTGCCTCACGGTAATTATTTAGTTCTGTTACATTTGTTTACTGCTACACGGTAATTATTTAGTTCTGTTACATTTGTTTACTGCTACACGGTAATTATTTAGTTCTGTTACATTTGTTTACTGCTACACGGTAATTATTTAGTTCTGTTACATTTGTTTACTGCTACACGGTAATTATTTAGTTGTATTACATTTGCTTACTGCCTCACGGTAATTATTTAGTTCTGTTACATTTGTTTACTGCCTCACGGTAATTATTTAGTTGTATTACATTTGCTTACTGCCTCACGGTAATTATTTAGTTCTGTTACATTTGTTTACTGCCTCACGGTAATTATTTAGTTGTATTACATTTGTTTACTGCCTCACGGTAATTATTTAGTTGTATTACATTTGTTTACTGCCTCACGGTAATTATTTAGTTGTATTACATTTGTTTACTGCCTCACGGTAATTATTTAGTTGTATTACATTTGTTTACTGCCTCACGGTAATTATTTAGTTCTGTTACATTTGTTTACTGCCTCACGGTAATTATTTAGTTGTATTACATTTGTTTACTGCCTCACGGTAATTATTTAGTTGTATTACATTTGTTTACTGCCTCACGGTAATTATTTAGTTGTATTACATTTGTTTACTGCCTCACGGTAATTATTTAGTTGTATTACATTTGTTTACTGCCTCACGGTAATTATTTAGTTGTATTACATTTGTTTACTGCCTCACGGTAATTATTTAGTTGTATTACATTTGTTTACTGCCTCACGGTAATTATTTAGTTCTGTTACATTTGTTTACTGCTACACGGTAATTATTTAGTTCTGTTACATTTGTTTACTGCCTCACGGTAATTATTTAGTTGTATTACATTTGCTTACTGCCTCATGGTAATTATTTAGTTCTGCTACATTTGTTTACTGCTACACGGTAATTATTTAGTTCTGTTACATTTGTTTACTGCCTCACGGTAATTATTTAGTTGTATTACATTTGTTTACTGCCTCACGGTAATTATTTAGTTCTCTTACATTTGTTTACTGCCTCACGGTAATTATTTAGTTGTATTACATTTGCTTACTGCCTCACGGTAATTATTTAGTTCTGTTACATTTGTTTACTGCCTCACGGTAATTATTTAGTTGTATTACATTTGCTTACTGCCTCACTAATTATGTAGTTCTGTTACATTTGTTTACTGCTACACGGTAATTATTTAGTTGTATTACATTTGCTTACTGCCTCACTAATTATGTAGTTCTGTTACATTTGTTTACTGCCTCACGGTAATTATTTAGTTGTATTACATTTGCTTACTGCCTCACGGTAATTATTTAGTTCTGCTACATTTGTTTACTGCTACACGGTAATTATTTAGTTGTATTACATTTGCTTACTGCCTCACGGTAATTATTTAGTTCTGCTACATTTGTTTACTGCTACACGGTAATTATTTAGTTGTATTACATTTGCTTACTGCCTCACGGTAATTATTTAGTTCTGCTACATTTGTTTACTGCTACACGGTAATTATTTAGTTGTATTACATTTGCTTACTGCCTCACTAATTATTTAGTTCTGTTACATTTGTTTACTGCTACACGGTAATTATTTAGTTGTATTACATTTGCTTACTGCCTCACTAATTATTTAGTTCTGTTACATTTGTTTACTGCTACACGGTAATTATTTAGTTGTATTACATTTGCTTACTGCCTCACGGTAATTATTTAGTTCTGCTACATTTGTTTACTGCTACACGGTAATTATTTAGTTGTATTACATTTGCTTACTGTTGCACGGTAATTATTCAGTTGTATTACACGTATTTAGTAGTGCATGAGCGCTAATGGTCATTACTAAACGCCAAACATTAGACATAACATTTTTTTTTACTGCTTCACGGTTATTATTCAATTTTATTGAATTTATTTACTGTTTCACGGTTAATATTCAGTTTTATTGCATTTATTCTCTATTTTGCGCTTTTCTATTACAACAGCGTGTAACAGTTCACAACAATACCAAACTGCTTCCGGTTTTACTAATGCGGCAGCACTTTTTCCGTTTAACAGTTGGTACCTGACATTGCGCATTTACATCGTCCGCCATGACACATCAACCTCTGGAGCAACATTACCAAAAATACAATTATATTAATTTACTGCATTATTTCAATCTGTGAATTATAATTAATTTTAGACACACATTAAAAATACAGATATGTCCAGCAGAATTAACATGTTTCCTTTTGATCACAGGCCTGAATAGAGTGGTAAATCGAGGGTGTAAATCTATTTCCTTTTAATGTCTAATGCTGCTTTTATCATTTAGAGCTGCAATTTTTCCAGGACAGGCCTGAGTAGGATGGTAAATCAAGGGTGTAAATCTATTTCCTTTTAATGTCTAATCCTGCTTTTTACCATTTAGATGTGCAATTTTTCCAGGTCCTCTGATGTTCATAAGTAGAGCTAGGAAGTTGAGGACAAATCCTTGTTTTATTTAGTGTCCAAAGATGAGGCCCAGCGGAAAATATGTTCATTATGGGTCATTGTAAGCCAGAAAATGGTGACTTTATTTTCCTTTTTTGCCATTTTTTTGAATGTTACCTCTTTCAACCGCATTTATTCTGCCCAGTAGAATATAGTCTAGTTTCAGTTCCAATTTCTTTTAACAAATACACACTAAAGTTGTATGCAGAACTGTTAAGATTGGCAACAGCAGGTATTTTTCTCTAACAGTATATTGATAGGACCGTTTTTAATTATTCCTGTCATTAGCCCCAGCGAAGGGTGACTTCTGCGAGAAACTAGTGCAACCTTGCTAAATATCCTGTTATTTTTTACCAGCATCATGACAATGATCTGAGCAGGGAGTGGGGTGAGTTGGTTGTATTCACATCTTATGTTTGACTGCAATTTCACAGTTTGTGAAAGAAATCCAGACTGTAAACGTGCCTAAATCTAAGCCTCTTAAAACTTCTTTTTTGTGACAGCTTGTTTCTGAGTTTGGAACAAAGGTTATTTTCCATTGATGGAAGTATTCTTTTCTGTAAATATTGCGAGGTAAAAGTTAGCGCAGAAAAACGCTTCCATGTACAACAGTATATTGGGCGTGAGAAACACACGAGAGCAGCCTCCAGGGCTGCGGACAAACGGAAATCGCAACTTCTGTTAGGACAAAGTGGTAGTGAATGTTCTATGTCGTCTCTATTTTACAAAGACCTTTGCAGTGCCTTAGCACAAATATTCCATTAGCAAAGACACATAATGAATCATTCAAAACATTTTTAGAACGTTATACTAATCAGAACATTCCTGACGAGTCTACCCTTTGGAAGGAGTATGTGACCGTTACTACGAAGACAATATTGAAAAAGAAACTGCGACTATGTTGCGGGTAAGTCAATATTTGTGTCTATTAATGAAACAAGTGATGAAGTGGGTTGCTCAGTTGCAAATGTGATTGTTGGTACGTTAAAGGAACAAAGCTGGGAAAATATTTCTCCTCGCAATGGAAATCCCGGAGAGAGTGAATCACCAAACTATTTGCCAGCTATTTCACAAAAGCCTCTTTCTCTTGTGGATACAGGGAATAAAACACGACAATGTTCTGCTTTTTCTCACTGATGCAGCACCATACATGGTAAAGGCAGGAAAGGCAATTAAGGTGTTTTATCCAAAGTTGGTTCATGTAAACCGTCTTGTGCATGCTTTGCATCAAGTGAGCAAAGAAGTGCAAAAAAGTTTTCCAGATGTTGACAAACTTGTGTCCAGTGTTAAGAAAGTGTTCTTAAAATCTCCATCTAGAGTGCGACACTTTTGCGAGAATGCCCTTGGCATTCCTCTACCTCCAGAACCAGTGCTGACACAGTGGGGTACTTGGTTAAGCGCTTGCATGTATTACTGCACTCATTTTGATAACTTGGATAGAGATGCTGCTGTTTCCATTACCATGCCGCAAGATCTAATGGCTAAATCCCAGCTGAAGGCAGCCTGGCGTGCATTAACAGCAGTTTTGCTCATTTAATGACAGGCATAAACTACCTTGAAAAATGTAATGAAACCATTCATTCAGTGCTCTCAAAGGTGAGTGATGTACAGCAACAATTGGAACAATGTGATGGTGAAGCTGGAAAAGCTGTCAGTCAGAAGACGAAACTAATGCTTGAAAGAAAGAAAAAAAACTGGGGATATAAAACCATGCGCAAGATAAATGAAATATTGAAAGGAGAAAATTGATATGTGAGTGTTTTTGAAGAGGAATTTTCTCCACGAGATCTCACTTGCTTCAAATATGCACCAATGACTTCCGTTGATGTGGCGAGAAGTTTCTCAATATTTTGCAATGTGTTATCAGAAAACCAACGATCCTGATTATTTGATATAATGCAATGCCAACTGAAGTAAGGTTTCCGAAATTCCAATTTCTGTAACCCTGTGTGGTTAAGCCAAATATGATTCTAGTTATACTTATTTCAATTTCTTTCTCCAGATGTCCATTGCGGGTTCGCTGAATTCAGAAGAAACACTTCTTTCATGTCATTTTTATTTTTCACTCTGTATACAGATTTGTATGTTTGAAACATATTCATTAAATATACAACTGAAACTGAAATGATGAATTAATTTGGACTGTCTTTAATGTAGTTTTTTTTTCACATTGTATATAATGTTGTATCTTTGAAACTTTATATTCGTTAAATATATAATTGAAACTGAAATTATGAATCTTTCATGTAGTTATTTTTTCATATTTTATATAATTTTTTTTTAAACATTATATTCACTAAATATATAATTGAAACTGAAATTACAAAATAATTTGAATCATCTTTTTTGGATACTTTTAGGTCTATTTAAAGGTCTTTTTACGCAATTTATAGGTCTGAGCCCTAATCATAAGTTGCAAACATTTCCTTAGTACTAATATATTTGGGGAATGGGAAGAAAATCAATACATGCCACATTCATACAATCCCTACTTATTTTGTACATTTTTGGGATGTTGTAGCCCTTTGCTATGTTTCAACAGCAAAAGAAGTTTCCAAATTATTCCAGTAGTTTTTAATTAGGTGTAGCAGTAGATTTTTGAAGTTTTAACCTTTGTTTTGGCCCTTTATGTATTAGTTGTTTTAAAAGCTTCCAAATGTTACCAAATGAACCCCTGGACAATATTCAAATAAAAAAAATTATAAATAAGGAAAAAGCCAAATATCTAAATACTAATTTAAACGTTAGGGCATATCATATCTGTAACCACCAAGAAGAAATAATACTGTTGAAGGTAAAAGCAAAATTTCTATTATGTATTATACAGATTAGATTGATTTTAATCAATTTAGATCCATATGCAAGAAGTTAAAAATGGGGGCTGTTTTTTAAAATTTTAATGGAGTCATATTTTCCATTGGGTTCAATAGCTTAAGTGTACAAAATTTTCTTCAGGGAGGTCAGAATGTATGTAAGGAGTGGAAAATAAGGGAAGGGCATGTCTGAAAGTTTTAGGATAGGCATCATTTTTTGCTGGGTCTTAAAACACAAACGTCCAAACTTTTCTCCAAATCAATCAGAGTAGTTCACTGACAGCATGTTGAATGCAGTACTTGCAGTTGAGAACCTAAACCATCCTGTAATATTACATTTGGCAAAAGAGAACTGAAAATAAGTGACATGAATATGAAAGACTCTGCCCAAAATTATTTATACATTTTTGGAAATGCAAACTTGCCAGCTTCTGAAATTGAAACCAGTAAAACCTTTCCTTGTCCAACAAAGTGTAATAATTTTGCAATGACATGAAATTTAGAATGCATAAAAATATTAAGTGCAGTAAACATACAAAAACTGTCATATAAGCCACAACACTGAAATAAATATAAAACATATTCACAAACTTTTTTCAAACAGGAGTGAACTAGTACAGTGGGACTCCTATTTTACACTTGTATGGAGACCACTGAAAAGTTTCACACAAGCAGTTTCATTCAAATTAACATGCTATACAATACTATATGCAAAGAACTGAATAAATATTGAATAACAGCTAGTCAAGACCTCCAAAACATTACTTGTTCAGCCAATCCATTATGGAAACCTGTTTCATTTTCTCTGTTGATTTTCAAGCTTTTTTACATATCACTAAATGTTCACTATTAATGTCAAGAGAATGCAGTTATCTTCTTACTGCATCCAAGCCACTTAACACCTCATGGTTTTGCTTGCTCTGGTTCCTCTTCCTAATCACTATTTTCTTCTGTGGTAGACACCTGCTGCCCGCAGAACTTGGTCTAAGGTTTGTACTTCACACTGGTAGTTAATTATCACAGTTGACATAGTCATTGACATCTACTTCAAGGAGTTTACCATTTTCCATGTTGATTCCTCCAACTCATCCAGTCCAGTTGGCACAGATCCTCCAAACCAAGACCCTGTACAGGGAAACCAACTTTCCTGAAGCAGTTCTGGATGGCTGGTTGAGTCGCAGCACGCCATGCTTCAGAAATGAAGTTCATTGCTTGGAGAACAGTTATTTTCATTGTTGTTGCATCCATCTCTCCATTGTGAATCATTGCAATTGATTTGCACACAATCTGCAGCCAGTGAAAACATTTGAAGTTGGCAATTATGCCCAAATCTAACGGCTGCAGTTTACTGGTTCAGTTTGCAAAAAATACAAGTTTCACATATTTTAATCTTGATGCACACTGGTCAATAAGCAAAACAAATTTATGGTTTTTTGTGACCCCATCTTTCTGTCAAAAATGGCTCCCATCTCTAAGAGTTGCAGTTAGCTTTGTAGGAAGTTGACAGCATCTTAACATTTTTGAAGCAGTGTGGCTTCTGGAATCTTCCAATGCTCCCATCAGCATTATAGCATAACAAAACTTAAGCCTTCGCTTCGCTTTTACTCCATCATAGCAACTTTCCCCTTTGTATACCAGTCTTCTGAGGCTACAAATTATAAAACAACCCCATTTCATCAGTATTATAAATGTCTTTCATTTTATTTTCTTTAGGAGAGCTCCAGCATTCCATTCTTCCACGATATCAATGCTCACACTTGCACCCTCCCCAAAGAGACTTTTGTACACTATATTGTGACGCTTTTTAAACTGATCTATCTATCCATCCATTCGAAGCCTTGAAGTTGTTGATTCCAAGCCGAGCTGCCAAGTACAACGCTTTCTCCTGGAGCACGCTGCCATCCACAGATATGTTGCTAGCATGGGTTTGTTTGAACCATGATCCGAGAACGATTTCAGTTCTTGCAGAAGAGACTGCTTTAATGATTTGCATTTACAAAATCGCCTCTGCACGTGTATCTCTCCAATTTCGACAAGATTTTTAACAATAAACTGTATTCTATGTAGATACTGGTATGCCAAGTCCATGTGTGTTCCAAAATTTGCATCAACCCGATTTAAAATTTCCATTTTCTATTAACTGAAAGCACTTTCCACTTTTTTGCCTTATTTTCTTCCTTTCTTCAATATACCAATTGAAAATCAAGTTTCAATAATCACTGATTTCATGGATTCAAAAACATTTGCAGCGATTTGATATCAACCTTTACAGCTTCAAAGCAAATGCAATACGGATCAGAACACGTATACAGATGCAGCAAAGTAAAACAGAGGCTGGTCAGATAGCTTCTGACGTGGTTTCACCTTGCTGTCACCTACAGACATGTTTTGAAAGTCACTGGACACATGAACGACAAATTGTGCCAGTTGTATGATTTGGCCAGAGAATTCTATACTCTCTGGGTTAACAGAGGATTTGGCAGGATAGGGAACATTACGAAAGTGAAATAATGTTTCAACGAAATGTACCCTGAATATATTGCCACGAGTAAAGAAATCAAAGTGTCATCTTCAAGCATGGCCATGTTGGATGTATACATTGCCGCAATATATTAATTCTCTTAAACTATATTTCTACACTCAATGGGACAGAATTAAATATAATTTTCGATTGTTTAATGCGGTTTCAACGATGCATTGAAGTGTAATACATCTGTATATTCATTACTTTTATACATTCTGCATGCCAGACAATGGCTCGATTTGGTTTGTAACCTATAAAGCTATGCCTTCTCAAGCTTTTTAGGAGACAACTACCTGCCATTTTGCCATGATCGTACAAGAATTGGCTATTATGACGAGAGCAGAACAAATAATCAAAAAGAAATAAATGGTAAAAAATACTGGCCATAAAAATCATTTGTGAGGCATAGAATCATGGAAAATGTACAACCGGAAAACTTAAATTCGGGTAAAATTTCACATTGCATACATATGTATCGATACAGACCATAAAATTTTGGTGTAAAATCACAAAAAACTTTTCAAGGGCCATAAAATTGAAGTTCCACTACACATATGCATGCTACAGATGGTGGAAATCAAGTTCATTAAAGACAACACTATTCACAAAACTAAACTAATCTGGAAGTGATGTTTTTGATATCATCCTACATCATGGCACGTAGTTATGTTTAAGGCTGTGGCAGTAGATACAGAACCTTTTAGGTTTTTCGCTGTAGCTTTATTAACTTTGGTCAGAAAGTCTTTACTGAAACTCTGTTCATAGCACAGCAATGCTGCTGCATTTCAATTGAGAAATTGATTCCAATGTCTTACTAGACATGACCGACCTGAATACGGTTCTAGTCTTTCTCACTAGAGTGAAAACACATTCAACATTACCCACAAATACAAGCTAATCTTGCCCATTTATTATATAGTGGGATGGCTCAGATGATGGTATTTGAGGCTCGAATCTGGGAGGTTTCACGTTCAATTTCTGTTGGGCCGATCACCCTGACCTTGGGATGAATTTTTATATTATCATGTATTTTCCTGTCCCTCATTTTATTTTCTTTCAGGGATTGCAGGGCCTGGCGAGATCATCAGTGGTATGTAGCACATGTGGTGTATGTGCTGAGGCAATATTTTAATATGCCTAGCTATATAATTTATATGTTGAACTACCCAAACAGAATGCATAAAGAAGCATGCAATCAGACATCAAATGAAAAATGCTTATCAGGTTAGATCTAGAAAATTAACTTAGCATAATTAGTTTCAAAATGTATCAAAACCTCATTGTAATCAAAATTACATTTAGGCAAACATGACCATAATAATGTAAAATAATGGAAGACAAATTATTAGCTATACATACACCTAAAGTAAAACGCATATTCAACAACCAATAGGATTGTGTAAAATTATGTCACTATAGCTATGTGATGTAAGTAACTTGAAGCAGATGCCAAGCCATGAGGAACACTCTTTAGCTAGTAGTCAAGAGACAGGTCATGTTAACCAGCTCGCAAAATTGTACGCCGCAAACAGTGATTATTTATATAGTGCAATATAAGTATTAGCAATGCAGTGCTTATCAGTTTAAAATCATTTAAAGTGAAAAATTATATCTTACTTTGTGATTTTTTTATTTCGATACTTCTTGAGTGAAACAAAAAGAAAGTGAAACAATTTGTTCTATGAAATCACATCTTTTCATTCTGAACTGAGACCACGCCCAAAATACCCACAGTAGAAATAAGAATATTTTTACAGGAATCCATGACTACTACCTACTGCTGAACTAAACTACACCACAGCACGAGTACGTATGTCCCAACTGCTACAAGCAGCAATATAAACCTTCATTCCCCTGCAGTGCTTTAAGGAGAGAACAGTTTCTTTTCCAACATAGAACCATCTGCCTGGACCTGTTCATCCATTCTTCCTGATGGGCGGAGGAGAGCATTGAAGGAGCTTTAGAAAACAATAGGGACCCCACTGCACCACCGTTTGATCATACTCTCCCACCTCAACTTCATCCCTTCCTCCTGGAGGTTTCTGCTTCTTAACCCTAACATCTTCCCCTACTTCCAATGAAGTGATCAGAATGCAAATCCCCCCCCCCCATATCTGATTTTAAAACAGAGGGTGGTGGTGGAGTGGAGTTTAAGGGCCCATCGACAACTAGGTCATTTGGGCCCCAAAGAAAAACAGTTAAAACTTAAAACGGTCGATCTAAAGATGCAGAAGAATAGCCTAAAAACGAAATAGCCGTAAGACCATAAATGAGGTTAAAATAGAATAAAATCCAGGACTAAAACATGACAGTAAAACAGAATACAATCTAGGCTAAAAAGACTAAAAACCTCCAAAACCAAAAGGCAAGTTATACCTGTGGAAAAAACCCGATTTTGGCAACAAACCGCAGGGTCTGCCTTACAGTCACTGGGTCATTGCCCAAAACTGCGGCAGCGTAAAACCCAGGTCATAAAACTGACGATCACGGGCGTAAAACAGGGGAATTGAATTCTGTATTATAAGAATGCTTGAGAACATATTAAGCAGCACAGAACACCACTTCCTAGGCTGTACAAAGATTTCTAATCCATATTTTATGCTTCATAACATGAAACATTCACAAAAATTGAGAAACATCTTGTAACCATACAACATGAATAACAGAGTTTACCTTACAATTCACACAATCCATTACTTAATGTTTGCACCTATTTACTTCTCATTAGTTAACACTGGTTATCATTAAGGTCAATAGTGGTGCAAACAAATTTTAAACCCCACAAAACAAAGTTTGCATGCAGCCCAGTAAAGAGGGAAAATGTAGATGAAGGATAAGCACACATATAAGATCTGGTCTATCATAGCACTGTATACCAATTAGCATTATACATTCAGGCTGTAATTTTATTTTAGCAAGAAGTCTTGCATTATCAACAAATTACAATATAATTCAATAGAATTCCTTTGTAATGTATAAGTTGAAAATTTGTAATACTATAAATCTACCCACAGAGCCATAAAAATGTCTCCATTACCTTAAAACCATAAAAAGGCCTCTGCTTCCGTACATTTTACGGGCAAACTGTAAAAGTTGGCAAATGTGGAAATGTCTTGTAGCCTAAGTTCGAGAGAATATTGCTTTTCAATGGCAAGGGAATTAAGTTGGAGTGGTTTCCACAATAATTTATAACATACCCACACACATAAAAGAATGCAAAAACATTGGACCCTATGAATTACCCTCTTATACATTTTGTAGCTCCTTGTGTGAATATTAAACTTAATCCAAGCTATGAAAAAAGAAACACAATCAAGCAAAAGGTATGATGTACAAGGTACAATCAAAAAGTGACGGGAATTTTTGTTTTTCTTAAAGAATTTTTATTTAATCATCAACTTCAAAGTAATCTCCCTCAGATATAATACACTTGTACCAGCACTTTTTCAAATCTTGGAAGCACTTCTGGAACTCACTTTTCATTATGGTGTTCAGCTCCTTCAGCAATTCTGTTTTTTCTCATCAATGGTGGCAAAATGTCGTCCTTTTATGGTTCTCTTCAGCCTTGGGAATAGAAAGAAGTTGCAGGGGGCCACGTCCGGTGAATAGTGTGACTGAGGCAGCATAACAGTTTTGTTTTTTGCCAAAAAGTCACGAACAAGCAATGAGGTGTGAGCGGGTGCATTATCATGATGCAATTTCCAAGAGTGGTTTTGCCACAATTCTGGTCGTTTTCTTCGGATTGCTTCATACAAACAGTGCTTAACTTCCAGGTAGTATTCCTTATTGACTGTATGAGTATAAGGTAGGAACTCCTGATGCACTATCCCACTGTAATCGAAGAAAACAGTGAGAGGAACCACATGTGATCGAACTTGTCAAAGTTTTTTCGGTCTTAGCTCTTCAGGCAGTTTCCATTGGGATGATTGGGCCTTAGTTTCGACATCATACCCATATACCCACGTTTCGTCACCTGTTATAACCTTCTTTACAAGTTCTGGATCCTTTTTGACTTCATTCAGCAATTCCTGAACGATGTCTATATGACATCGTTTTTGGCTGAAATTCAACAATTTCAGAACAAACTTTGCTACTACACATTTCAGGTCCAAAACATCCGAAAAAATTGCTTGGCATGAGCCAAAGAATATGCTGACATCATCAGCAACCTCTCTGATGGTGATTCGGCAATTTTCCAGAACCATTTTCTTTACTTCTTCCACATTGTCGTCAGTAATTGATTTGCTAGGGCATCCAAGGCGGTCGTCATCTTCAATGTCTTCTCGGCCATCTTTGAAATGTTTATACCACTCGTAAACTCTTGTCTTACTCATAGTACATTTGCCAAAAGCCACAGTCACCACTTTGAATGCGGTGCTGCACTTTATTCCGTTTTTCAAGCAAAGTTTAATGCAAATACTTTGATCCATCTTTTTTGAAAGCAAAAATTTGCAAAGCACTCTAAAACATGTATAACTTTTTCGGCTGTTAACAATAAACCAAATATTCAAAACAGCTGAAAATGCAAACATACATAACGAACATGTGCACCAACAAGATAAAACAAAAGTTTTGAACATTGGATGTATAAAGCTCACAAAATTAAAAAAATTCCCATTATTTTTTATCACAGCTCATACATGATGTATGTTGCTTTAAAGTGCACATGAAAGTTATTTATTTATTTTAATACATGTGTGAACATTTAGTGAATGTTTTAAGCCAAATAAAACTCATATTGATATAAAAAAATAATTTTGATTAGGTAAAGCTGTGCCACTCAAGATGAAGACGAAGAAAAAGTGCACCAAAAAGATTGCTAATAAAAGAACATCCAGTACGGCAACAACTAAACCCAACAAATACTTGATATTTGAAGATCATTCTTTGCATTCACTGTGAACTTAATAGTTGTAAGAGACTATCACTACATTTATAGTCGCTATTTACGGAACTAAACATCAATCCATTCAAGAAAACAAAATCTTCCACAGCTGAGAAAACTTCTTTGATAACAGGAATACGTTTCATAGTACGCATGCTACTGTCACAAATGTGAAGTAGAACTATTTTGTGAAGTAACATCTGGAAACTCTTGGGTGATAAATAAGGAAGGTCTGTCAAGTTCTAAATGGAGAGGTATGTTGAAGAATTATAAAAGCAATAATTATCATAATAATCTGAGAAGGATAGTGATATAAAATAAGTAATAATATATTTAAAATCAGTGTATGTATAAAAAGGAGAAGCATTGTGAAAATTGTTGACTGTAAAAGCGACAGAAAACAAGACAGGCCCAGTTTTGTTAATTAGGGACCAGCCCCAGGTAGAAAGATATGGATGCAATGAGAATGAAACATGTGCTGGAAAGTTGCCCTAGGGAAGAGCTACTGAGAATCAAAAGAGAGAACACCATACGCACAGTGCTGGTAGATACTCCCGAATTAATGGTCTTGGAGGTTCACTTCCTCGCTAACAACGGTAGCAGTTGTCAAATTGACATTATCACGATTAACTCTTCAAAAGCTCAAGCTGAAATTATTGATCTATCCATAAGATTCGAAACACCCAGTACCCAGCCTTTGGAAGTTTACAAAGAAAAGCAAAGCATATTGAACCCACAATACTACAATTTCTAAACAAATACAACATTAATCACATAAAAGTGACTGGTCCTTTTTTTCAGATCATGTGGTACCATTTCAAAATTTTTGGTTAAATGGAGCGACTGCTACAAAATTGATAAGCAATTACAGACTAGCATTTTAATCTGCATTATAAAACTTTCAGTTGCCATTCTTCAAAACCTAACTCTGCTCCTATTTATTACATCTACTTTGTTATTTAAATTATATTCAATTTATAGCTTATTTCAAGATGGACAACTACTGTACAACTTTTATATTCTGCTACATATTTTAATGTATATTTTTTGTTAAGAATCATTGTATGTTTTTGTTATTATATTATGTATTGTTATAATAAACCCATTTCAGGTCAGATCCTTAAATAAAAAACTGTAGTAAAACAGTGTGATGTGCTGAACTACTTACAGAATGTTTAAGAAAGTTGCAGTTCTTATGAAACTTCTGGTGGGCTATCTCATCTTCAGGATCATCGTAATGATAGAAAAGTCCACAATCATTGCACTGTGCTGCTCCAAACTTCTTTTGTCCTGCATCAATGATGTATTGGTCTTCTCCCAAGCATTTTAAAGGACGCTTTGTTCCTCGAGGACTCCTTATATTGGACATGCTGTTGTAAACACAGAAATATAAGAGATTTATAGTGGTATGTATTAATGAATTTATTTGTACAACTTCCTTTTATATAACTTTTACAATTTTTCATTTATCAAACTAAACTATGTACAAATTATTGATTGACCCTGTTGCTACCTCGGCTTGCATGGCACCCAGGCCGTTCCTTCCCTCCGTCTTCTTCTGTTGTATTCCTTACTTTCCTTGCCCATTTTTCTTTTGCTTTCTATAAAAACTCACCTACACTTCTAATCTTCCTTTCTTCTTTCCCTGTTAACATTTTTATAGCTACAATTTTCCCCTCTATTTTTCCCATTTTTCCTCCCAAACCTTTTTTCTCCATAACACTAATTCCTTACATTCCATCATGTAATGTGCTATACTTTCTTTCTCACCATACATTTCACATATTCCTTTATCTCTAGCTCTTATCCCTCTTAGAAACAGTGTTCCTCCTGTTCTCATCCAAGCTATCCCTTCTTTAACTTGTCTGTTAGAGTAATCTATATATATGCTTGTCTCCAGTTTCTTTTTTATTTGTTTACATCTATACCAAAATGTTATTATTCTCTCCATTATTATTCATTTTCTTTTTGTTTCCCCTAGTTCTACTAAGGCTACTTCTCTTGGCGCTAATCTTGGTAACCCTAATAGTTCTTTACAGAACATTCTGTACATATGATCTACCTTTTCACTTACATCTGTGGCCTCCCCCCTGAACTCTACTGCATAAAGCATTCTTGAATCCACTTAGTTGCCATTTCTAGCTTGTATTTACATGTTCTTATTCATGTCATTGCAGCCCTCTCTTTTGCTGTATGCTGCTGTGTGCCTCAAATTCCCTTTTATTATTCAGCCCTGCTCCTAAGTATTCAAATTCTTTGACTACTTCTAATCCCTTTCTGTTTAGTATCCACTTCTCTTCTTTTCTCAGTTTAGTTCCTTTTTTCTTAAATCATAACTTTTGAGTTGTTCCTATTTATTCTGATTCCCCATTCTTCACAGAATTTCTAAACTTCATTTATTGCCCTTTGTAACCCAACTACTGATATAGATTCTACCATTAAGTCATCCACGCATAATAATCCAGGAATTTAATTTGCTATTACCTGACAATGCTGGTTTCCCTTTTGGATTTGGTCTATTATATTATCTACAAATAAATTAAATAAAATCGGACTCAATTTACATCCTTGTTCCTATTTTTTCTTCTGTCATCTCCACGATTTCATTTTTTTTTCTATCTTATACAAAACTTCATCCATTTACAGATTTTTTCTACTTCCTTTATGTAGTTTTCACTTACCCCTTTTCTCCTTAATTTCCACACTAGAGCTTTTCTGTTTATCGTATCAAATGCTTTTCAAAATCTGCAAAGAAATACATACCCTTCCTCTCTTCTTACTGAGGTATTTGTCTATTATTGTCTTCATTATGAACACATTATCTATTTTAAAATAGAGAGTTGAGGGTTGTTACACTACATCACTTGAGAGAAAATGCTGACGATGGGAACAAGCCGTCTCCCGAAACGCGTTCAAGTAAGAATATCATAGTGATGTAGTGTAACAACCCTCAACTCTCTATTTTAAATTATGACACATCACTGTTACTAGCTTCTAAATCTTCAAAATTAGTCAACATTATCTATTGTTTGTTTCCCTTTCCTGAAAGCTGCTTGAAATTCTGACAGCTTCCTATCTTGTTCCATCAAATATTTTAATCTTTCTGCTAATGATTTATAGTGGTAAGTGCTTAATCACAATGCTCACGCATTCTTTTACACAAAGAAATCAATTAGGGCCGGTTTCACAGTTTAAACTTAAGCTGAAACTTTAGTAAGCTACAAACACTGCTTGAACAAGGTTTAAACCAGGTTTGGCTTCACTGAGCTGAACGATTCCAGGAAACAGTAAAGTTGGTAATGTGCATGCACATCGAGTGAATTCCCATCGTTTGTTTATGGCGACACCATTCCTAAAAGAAGCTTTTGTAAGTTATCCAGCAACATATAGTTAAAATGACCAAAAAATAAGAGTCAAAACACAGAACTTTACTTCTCAAGTCAGCATTCTCCCAGAAATTGTGACGCAGCATTAGCATGGAGTGCAAGCAAACAAATTACTATGGAGTAAGAAAAACTAAACATGAGGAAAAATTGTGATACAAAGGGTGGATTAGAATGGTATGAAACAATTTTGATAGTTCTGCATGATGTAGATTTTGAGATGCTGGAAAAATCTCCAGTTGTAATTAACATGCTTTCACTTGCATAACTTCAATGTTAAGAGAAGCATTGTTTCTGACGAGAGGGCTTTTTTTACTGAAATATAAAGCAATACGTCTTATGTAAATGTGGCAGCAATGAGTGCAACAATGTATACAATAAAAGTATAAAGTATATATTTAAAATTAAGGGCAGAGAAATTAAGTTTTACTTCTTACCAGTTAGTTTTATGTTTAATTTTATTATCAATAATTTCTGGATACCTTCATTGCCAACTGTTTACTTAACTGTAATCTCTTGTAGAATTCTCAGTCATTAAATATTTGTGAAAATGGTACGGAAACATTCTAAACATTCTAAACTGTCTTCTGTTGTGTATTTGGGTTAAAATAACTTGCACTTCCTCACCACTAATGTCGTCTTCTTCAGATAACACAGTGACTCCTTAGCTTAAACCACAGTTCAGTACAGTTTAAGCCAAGCCACGTATAAGCTCAGCTTATCGCTTAAACTGTGCACTGTAAAACTCCATTGTAGCTTAAGCCTGATTCAAAGCTTAAGCTTCAACTGTTAAACCGCCTTAGTTTGTGTAAGCATTACAACAAAGTAGAATGTTAGCTGAAATGGTCTCTCAAAATATTTCACAACAGCATTACATTACATAACTATATATTACTGGCCTGCCCTGAAACTATCAACGAAATAGTAATACTGAAAGATTTTTGTGGCTCCTGTAGATGTTAGTGCGAATTCCGTGTGCTACACTATGGAAAAGCCTTTGCTTAGAATTAGTCATAAGTTTTTTCCAGTTAATTTTACTGTTAACATAATTCATTGACAAAATGCAGTTTAAAAATGTTGTACTTAAATTATATTTTGAAAAGGAAGAAGTACAATCATGTAATAAATGCTATTAAAAAATCTGGTGTGTTACAATCATACAGCTCCCTCTATGCATTATAATCTACTTTCCTCCCTTCTAAAAGTTATTCATAAAAAATGCCCATTTTTATACTTCTTGTTAATCATGCTAAATGGTTTCAATACACATTTTATTGTAGTTATACTGATACATATAGGACAGTCAAAACATTTCAAAAGAAGCATATATATATAGGGTGGTCTGAAAAGTTTCCGACCTCAACATGAAGATGGCAGCACTCGTAAATAAAAGCTAGTGAATTTCGTTGTTCATCTGTTGAGTTACTCACCAAAGTTTCAGCCATTTTGGACGCTCAGTTGTTATGTAACAGTCGTTTGAGTGAGGTGATGTGAGTGTTTTTATGAAAATGGACAAAATCGAGTATCGAGCTGTCATTAAATATTTGCTTTTGAAAGGCAATATGCCTACGCAAATCAAAGATGAGTTGGATTCTGTGTATGGGGACTCTGCACCATCATTTACCACAGTGAAATTTTGGGCAGCTGAATTTAAACATGGCTGTAAGAGCTTGGGAGACTATGAACGTTCGGGACGTCCAAAAATTGCAACTACCGACAAAAACATCACCAAAGTTCACCAAATGCTGCACATATTAAATCAATATTTACACACGAGAAAGCTGTCCGCGTGTTGGGGGTGCCGCTTTTGCTCACGTTTGACCAAAACAGTGCTCGAATGAACATTTCCAACGTGCTGTTGGTGCAGTCTAGGCGCAATAAATCCGAGTTTTGGCGCCGATTAATTACTGTAGATGAAACTTGGATACACCATTATACGCCCGAAACAAAAATACAGTCCAAACAGTGGACTGCAAAGGGGGAACTGGCTCCAAAAAAAAAAACAAAAAACAAAAAGCTGTTTTTTTTGGCTGGGAAAGTGATGGCGACTGTTTTTTGGTATAGTCATGGAGTTATTTTAATCAATTATCTTCAAAAAGGAAAAACCATTACAGGAGCATACTACGCATAACTTGACAAGCTGAAGGCAGAACTTGCGGAAAAACGCCACATTTGCAGAAAAAGAAAATCCTGTTTCACCAAGACAACGCACCGTCTCACATCTCAGTGGTTGCAATGGCGAAAATCCACGAATTACGGTTTGAATTGCTTGACCATCCACCTTACTCACCCGATCTAGCCCCAAGCAACTTCTTTTTGTTCCTTCATCTGAAAATTGCGCTCGGAGGACAGAGATTTTCGTCAAATGAAAAGGCAATCACCTTCGTGAACAATTATTTTGCAGAGAAAGATGCCGAGTACTATTTGGACGGGTTACAGGGATGGGAGCATCGCTAGGAGAAGTGTGTAGAGTTACAAGGAGACTATGTTGAAAAATAAAAATAAAAAAAAAAAAAAAAAAAAAAAATTTGAAAAAATGTCTTGCATCTTTTCAGATCACCCTCGTGTATATATATATAAGTAGCGCTCAAAGGTATTTTGAAGTTGAGGTTTTATGTTGTCAGTACTGTTTGCATGCAGTCACAACAGAGCAACGCATTTAACTGTGTCACTCCATGAATAGCTTCACGTTGCTGCAGTCACATATCTAGTAAACAAGCAAGTTCACAGAATAACAATGTAAATATATATTCCTTTGGCTCTAAAATATTTTGTAATGTGATTTGGTGGTGTGGTATTCATTAAATATTGTTACTTGGGCATTCAGACAGTGTTTATTTGTACAGACAATTACAAGCATGTCAAAAAAGAGTACTCAGTTGATTTGAGACAAGCTGTTTTGAATGCTTTGAAGAAGGGAAAATTGTATTCTAGCATTGCTAGAGAGTTTGGCATATCACAACTAATAAGTGTGTGGAGTCGACAGCAAAAACAAGAAGGAACAGCAGCCAATACCCCAAGGTCTCGTCATCCTCAAAAAAAAAAAGGGGAGGAGACAATGATTTGTACGCAGTTGGTTGCTGATCCAAGAAAATCGGTTCGACAAATTAGGGATGATCTGAAGCAGCATCATGGACTTAACCTACATGTCACTACTGTAAAACGTCGCCTAATAGCAGGTGATTTAAATGGTAGACATCCATCACATAAACCTCTTATAAATTAAAAAAATAGGAATGCCAGGTTAAAGTTTGCAAAGAAATGTCAAACTTGGAATTCTACAGATTGGTGTAAGGTTTTATGGAATGATGAGAGTAAATTTAATTTATTTTCTTCTGATGGTGTGCAGTATACACGTCGACCAAAGGTGGTGGCAGTGTCATGGTGTGAGGAAGTTTTTCTAGAAGTGGGGTTGGTCTCTAGCCCAAATAGAAGGCAATATGGATCGTTTTCTGTACATTATTGGCATTTAATGTTAGAATGTGAAGGAACAATGAATATGAGGAAAAAAATTGCAAAGAAACAATTGGTCTAGATACCAAATGAAATTATAGGTAAAAGGATGTTAAGAGTTAAATCCAAGGAAAGTTTATTTGAAATAGGAAAATATTTAGGTGTAGTGAGAAATAAATGGCTCAAAAAAAATTAGAAATAGGGAATAGAAAGAAAATGAAGATTGTTGAATCATAAAATTAAATAGGACCCAATAACTCGACAACCATGGTGTTGGATGTTTGTGGGCCCTTAGTAATGCAGCAACTTAGTGAAAGAGAAGATGATATGTAAAGGGTAATGTGTAGAGAGAAAATTATGTATTATAGAACTTATATGAGAATTAATTTATGTAACTAACGAAGTGAAATAAAATATCTAATTTAATTTTTCAGCAGGACAATGATCCAAAACACAACCCATCATTTAAAAAAATTCTTTTCATACAAAAAAAATGAAACTTTTGGGCTGGCCAAGCCAGAGCTTGGATCTAAATCTAATAGAATGCCTCTGGGATGAATTGGATCAATGTGTTCATTGCAGAAGCTACTCAAACAAGGATCAATTTGCTGCTGCCTTACTCCCACTTGACCAATTACAAAAGCTTGTGGATTCAATGACAAATAGATATGCAGCTGTGGTCAAAGCTCGTGGGTATGCAATGAAATACTGATTTTTTTTTTATTTAGATTCCAAAATACTTTTGTTTCATTTTACATACTTAGACCTACAAATTACTTTTGAGCCAGAAGAATGTTTATTTATTTTTTATGTAAGATAACTCTGTTTAAACTAAATGTATTTTTGTACTAAATTTATTATAATTACATACTTTTCAATTATCCATGACATTTTTACTTTCTCTACTACGTATAGTAAGTAGGGGAAGTATTGCATTCCACCCAAAAATTCGATACCGAGATTTCACCGGAAATACATGTTTTGAGACCTCCTGAATCCAAAAAAAGCATTTTTGGAAACATGTCCGTGTGTGTGTCTGTGTGTGTGTCTGTGAACAGCATAACTCAAAAACGAACAGTCGGATAAGCACCAAACTTGGTATTTAGGTTCAGTATCTTCCAGAGATGCGACACGAAGGTTTTCAAGAAAATCCCCCCACCCCAGACTACCCTTTACATGGAAGATTTTTCGAAAATTTTAATTTTCTCAAAAATGGCTCTAACGATTTTGATGAAAATATCATATGTTTAAGATAATGTCATGAGAAATGAAATGTATATCTCAAATTTTCTGGGAATGTCTCCAAAAGTATTCTTCATTGTGAACGACTTTTGCATAACTGGTAAACCATAAGAGATAGACAAAATTTTACTACACAAAAAATGTAGATCGCGTTAAAATACACAACTTATGTCATATACATTTCTTTTGTTGAGTGAACCGTTTTCGAGATATTGCTTGTTATTTCCTTAAATTTTACAATACTTATACTTTTTCTCACATTCGTTATTCATTTTTTTTATGTCCTGGACATGCAAAGAGAATGGAATGCGCCACATAGCAACCAGCGTTAAAATATTTGACTATCGCTTAAAAGCTACCATATTTCCCTTGCATCTACAAGAAAATTACCAATAAGATTGACATCTCGATATCTCGATTAACATGAACCATATGGAGAATAAGCGTTTGTAAAATTAGATTGTACAAGAGTAGAGAAAGTCATGTGAGTGTAACACATCAGATTTTTTTCTATTAAATACCTATCTTTATTAACTGTAACTAGTGCTCTCTACAAAATACTTTTGAGCGCTACTGTATGTCCATTTGTATCTGTGATTTCCGTGCCATTGCTGATAATGCAAAAAGGAAAATGGCTGCTAGGACACTGGACACAATTTTGCCTGGTATAAATGATGAATTTCTTTATATGTTTTTGAGAACCAGAAAGCTGAACACAATACATTGTATAGGTGGTCCGATAGGTGAATATAATGACAATGAGATTTAATGATTTAGATTGAGTCACACTTTTTACACTCACCTTCACTAATTAAAGTTACATAAAACAGGAAACGTTTTTGAGGGCATTTGTCCTCATCGTCAGCGACTGGGTCGCTTTCTCCCAAGTCCTCTTCTTCCTCATCCTGCGAATTCTGACCCTGTTGCCATCTGGGGTTAGGGGCACAAAGTTTTAACACATTGCTTACAGGTGGGATTTCAAAATTAAGGATGTTGTTGCTGTTTTTGACGATGTGTATTTTTCCCAGATGTTCAATTCTATTGGTGTGGTGAGGGGTTTTAACAACTTTATACTTTGGCCAATGTTGTGGTTTTCAGTCCAAAAATGGTGTAATACAGTGGATTTCTCTATTTGTTTTAGTTTTATGTCCAGACTTAAGGAACACCAAAGAAACATAAAACTAAAACAAATAGAGAAATCCGCTGTATCACACCATTTTTGGACTGAAAACCACAACATTGGCCAAAGTATAAAGTTGTTAAAACCCCTCACCACACCAATAGAATTGAACATCTGGGAAAAAATACACATCGTCAAAAACAGCAACAACGTCATTAATTTTGAAATCCCGCCTGTAAGCAATGTGTTAAAACTTTGTGCCCCTAACACCAGATGGCAACAGGGTCAGAATTCGCAGGATGAGGAAGAAGAGGACATGGGAGAAAGCGACCCTTAGTCACCCAGTCGCTGACGATGAGGACGAATGCCCTCGAAAATGTTTCCTGTTTTATGTAACTTTAATTAGTGAAGGTGAGTGTAAAAAAAGTGTGACTCAATCTAAATCATGATGCATACTTCACTGTTAATAATGCTTCTGTTTTTAATCTTTAATGAGATTTAAGTTGAGAAAGGATATACTGCTGAAATAATCTGATGCTTATGACAGGCAAATAAAATAAAGTTACTATTTTAAACATTATAACATACCTATTATATTATCAGCAAAATGTATCTAGTTTTATGGAAACATTAAAGTTAAATACTACCCAAGATAAACATAAAATACAGTGTGCAATTCATTAGTACAATGCACGGGGATGTAAAGAGTGAGGTTATTATCGACGAAATATACATGACTGTTACTTCATAAGGAACAAAAACATAATCCAAAATGTAACATAGCCAAAAGTGTGAACATTAATGACATTCTGTGAGATATTCAATATTTGGAGGTTAAGTGTAAGTTTAACAATGATGAAGCTAATGACACCATAAGCTTCACAACGTGGGGAGTAGCGCCAGTGATGACCAGATTAGTGGAGGCCTTCAGAGCTCCCATATCTAATCTAGGATTAAGTTTAAATTATTTGAAAACAAATTCAAATTTGTGCATGTTTACAATGTGGGTTTACTCCAAACAAATGCAGTGATTAACTTGCTTTTATTACTGTCATTGTCTAGGTAGGATGCAAAACAACTTGATAACATTAGAAACGTTTTGGAGAACATGGCCAGTAAAAAAATAATGCTATCGATGCTGTTGCTTTGATTATTTCGAGGTGTTGCATTTAAGTATTGCCATCAGCAAACTGCAAGCTATAATGGAAACGTTTTCATAACATCCTACTCACATGAAGCATTCTAATATTTATGTCAGTTAATAATACTTGTTTAGCAAACTTTTTAGGTAATTGATCTTGGCACAGCAACTCAATTATATCTTAAATTGACTGATGTTGGCAACAGTTAAAATGTAATTTTCAAAACTGTAATTAAAACGCATTTTAAGGAACGCAATAAAAAGAAAGTATTTTAAAGAGTGCAATAAAAAGAAGCCAGGTTAAGTGCATTAGCTGTTTTGAGCATAGCAAATGAAAGATACTGCAAACTTGTATAATATCAGCACAAGTTACAACTTAAAAAAGGTGAAGTTGTACACTCCCATACTCTTACCCTATCAAAACAAGTCAAGCATCAGTGTTTGTATTTTGTATAAAGTAGTCATAAATCATAATTTTGTGTCCAAACATGCTTGTGAGCATTCACAATTATTTCACAGTACCATAAACAGTTCAAATAAATAATAATAACAATAATAATAGTTTAGGGCAGCTGATTGTGTCAACAATGCCAAAATTCTATACAAGTTTCAGCAAAACAAAGCAATGATTACATATCAAGCTGTCCATGAATGACTTGCAATGTAGCCCATAATAGTTTTAAATCTGCAAACAGTAGGCTAGCTAACTAATAAAAGGTAGTTAAATTATATTCAAACCTACTCGCAGCCTTTCTCTACTGCGCAAGACAGCCGGCAGTCACCAGAGAAATTACACTGGCAGAGGTGGATTCAAATCCTTACCTTATAATAGATGTTAGAAATGTTGACCTGCTGCTCTCAAACAGGCAGCATATCTCATATAAACATTCATTTTGCAATTGCTTGACAGAAGAAGAGAAATCGTATGGTTGGTTCCAGCAAGATTCTGCAACAGCACATACAGCTGCTGAATTATTACATGCAATAAGAGAGGTGTTTGATGACAGAATAATTAGTGTTGATTTGTGGCCCCCCTCGTTCTCCTGACCTAACGAGTTGTGATTTTTATTTATGGGGTTCTTTAAAAGACAAAGTGTATCATTCCAATCCTCGTACACTACAGGAACTTAGAGAAAACATTGTGCAAGAAATCACAAGAATTCCTGCTGCTGAGCTTCAGAGAGTGAGCGAGAGCATTTACACGAGATATGCTGCCTGTTTGAGAGCAGAAGGTCAACATTTCCAGCATCTATTATAAGGTAAGGATTTTAGTCCACCTCTGCCGGCGTGATTTCCCTGGCGACTGCCGGCTGTTCACACAGTAGAGAGATGCTGCAAGTGGGTTCAAATATAATTTAACTACCCTTTACAACCAGTTCTTCCCATGCTATGGCTTCAATGTAAGCTAACCAGTCAACTAGGTCATCATTCTTGTTCTATCGGCATGCAGGAAATCATGGATAGAACTGGCTTGATATTTCAAATATTCCTTGAGTGGACTAATGAGAAGCAAAAGAGCAAACATAACACTCATAGGGTGTTGTGCACCAACCTGGAGTAAGCTTTACTTTCGTAGTAAACTACTATTCAAGTCAACACTCGGCAACTTCCATGCGAGAGTAAACTACTTCTGAAGAATTTTACTCCTTTCAGATACTCCCAGATTAAATTACAGCAGAAGTACATGTCGGAGAGTACCATCATGTAGTATGTTATTACGGAATTAAATAGAGCACAATTATAGGTTAGAATTTACTCTTACGACCTCGATGGAGTAACTAACCTGTCAATTGAACTAGAATACCATATTGTATTTCGAGGAAGATATTTTTGACACCTTCATGGATTAGTTAAATTACATTGATGCTCTCGATGAAGAAAACAGCGATTACTTAGGTTACATTGATGATCTCGACTGAAAGCGAGGACAATATTTCGGTATTAGGAAAGAATCTTATACACGCCTTTTGAACCTGCTTGGAGAACATTTCAACAAAACTCAAGACACAAATTCAGCTCTATAATCCAAATTGCAATTATTGTTATGCATCCTATAAGTGTTTCGTACTGTAATATTTCAGAAGCTTGAGCCGGCATTACGATGAATTTAACGTAGTGTGACAGTCTTACACTATATTAAATGGAGATATTTACAATTGGCTTAACGCGATGTAACTTTAAAAGTTTGGCATCAAACTTTTCCTTCCCGTTACGTCAAGTTTGATTTCACATTGTAATTAGAACCAATCGGTACTAGCACGAAGTAATAAAAGAACTATGAATCAAGAGTCATTCCCATTACGTTAAGTGCATGCCAATTATGCCTTTAGTTTACTAGCATTTTCATGTCACGTTAAGTAAAGTTCATAATAATCCGGTATTACAGGTGATCTTATAAATAAACGTTCACCACGCTCTGCTGGCCGTGTATTTCACTGCGTTGTTAGAGCACTTTTGAGGTTAAGAGCAAGGTATACCTATACATATAAATATACACGAGTGTTAAGAAAATAAAAGACAATTCTTCTTCACTTTCACAGATTTCTCACACATTGTGTGTGGAATTGGTGCATGCACGCTACTATTTTGTATCCATTCGTGAATATGGTGAACTTTTCCGAAATCAGAAAGGGTATTTCTCTATCAACACGCAAGTGATCCATGATGAAAAATGAAGATTAGAAAAATTGTTTCTAGAATTTTAAGCTGCTCTTCAGTACGTTTCCCGTCACTAGAATTATTAAACTCGTCAATCATGACTTTTCAACATTTCTCTTCCAGCATCTTAACACGTTTTGGCTTTTTTACATTACTTGGGTCTTCATTGAAAATGTTAATAAAAGTAACTTCCTGTGAATCAGGAACTCAGCTTACTTATATATATATATATAAACCCTAACCCAACCTAACCTCCCGTAAATCAGAAACGTAAAAAACTAATAAACCTAAAATAAAAAGGAATTAGGAACGCACGTTGCGAGTGTTGGCGCTATCTCACTGGCTTTGAAGACCAACGTAATGCAAGTTATCACTCTTTTTTTTACGCTCATTGTTTAAATGGATTTTCTTTATTTTTACCAACAAACATTTATCTCTTTCGCTGACGTTTCTCCCCTTTTCCTATCGCACATAACCTTATTCATGATTGCATCAAGTAAATCGCGCAAACAAAACAATACCTTCGGGAGTAATGAGCTCTTACTTCTGTAGTCGTAACTAAAAGAGTAAATTGTAATTGAGCTCTCCAACATTAATTTCGGAATAAATTGCTCCCGTAGTAACCTACTTCCATAGTGGGGACTTCTTTAGTAAACGTTACTTCCGAAACAATTTACTCCAACATGGTGCACGCCACCCATAGAGAATGTAGCTTGAAATACTGGAAAATTTAAACCATGTTATTTATAGTCGGCACCAATCAAGAAAGGGTTTGACAATTATTAACCACGTGGCAGAAAGCTTTAAATGAACGGGAGAGAATGGATATGTCATAGCGGTTGTCAATTGACAGGACCAATTAGAACTAAGATGTTTCCATAGCAATGATAGATGCAAAAACGTTGTTGCTGATACTGTAACAGGTGATTAGCATGACGTTCCTGAGGAGTGATCGTTGCAGTAACATGAACTGCACATCTTGTCTTCTGCTGTCGCTGCAGTTATAAACAGTGCCTTACTTTAGCCACAGCACGCAATGTATTTGCATCAGTTTAGAGATTGCCTGTGTATTGACAAGTTATTTTGCATCATCCTATTTATATGGTTATTTGCTTTGTGTTTACGTGTATTTGAGTCCCTGTATCTGTGCGTGTGTTGTGAGTATTTACAATTGTGTTAACACTTTTAATGGATATTTAACAATACCAAAAAATAGTGACAAAGATAGCGAGCCAAGCGAAAAACTGAGCAGCCTCGGTAACCAAATAAAACTGTATTTTGGTAAAGGAATCTCAATTAAAGGACAAGCACAGGAAATAATATGCTCTGTGAGAGAATCAGCGGCATTTCCCATCAATATTTCACAGGTATATTTCATTTGTTAAAGCAGAACTTTACACTGATATATTCTTGTATGTACTATCCTTTGTATGTATATTCATTATTTTATAATTGTCTTCACATACAAATATAAATAATACCCATCCTACAATGCAACACAATTGCCCTCATAAACATAATACTAATGCGCTCTCCATGTGGTCGCAATAAGCGGCAACATCGCCTCCCTCTCTCTCTCTGCGAAATGTCAATCCCATTCTTCTTTGACAGAGAGTATAACATAAACTGTGTATTTTAATAAGCTTAGTGATTTTCTATTTTAGAGTCTCTCTCTGTAATCTTTGATTCAGAAGATCTCAAAACATGTATTTGTGGTGAAATTTCAATATTACATTTTTGGTCAAAATGCAATACTTCTACCAGGTAAGTGGTAGAGGAAGTAAAAATGCATTACACTGGATATTGAATGTAATAACGTTAAATCTATAGAAAAATAAAGAAACATAACACAAAGGCAACTATACATTTAAGGTCATTTGTCAAATATTACATGCACCAATCCATTGCTAAAGTAATCAAAAAGAAGCCATATCACGAAAAAAGTAACGATAACACTTACTCTGCCAAATCTTTCTTATTTCCATGGTTTTTGTTAAACACAGGAAAGTATTTTCTGACATTAGCTTCCATCTTCACTGATGGTATGTTCTCAATATTTTGTTGCTTGACATCTTTTAAGCAGAGTAGTTCTTGACGCCAAGGTCCACCATCATTAAGTGCCAGTGTGGAGGTGTGTGACGTTATGGCTGAAATGTGTTGGTTTTGCATATCACAGGAAGTCTCCTTTACGGGGCTATCCTCCAGCTGGCGTAATAAAACTTCCACGTCATTTTGTACCTTGTGTTGGGCTATTTCAGTTGTGCTCTTCTCATCAAATGGTATGTTCTTCTCTACTCTAGACAAGTCATTTGGGGTCCGTTTCTTGGAATTTACCCTAAAAGAATGCACATTTCATTACTTTCCCTTAGAATTAACAGAATCACTCCAACTTTGAGAACAGCCAACTATAAATAATCCAAGTGAATGCAGTTGATCTTGTCTTTAGACTGAAGTTTAAAGGAGGATGAGGATTCAAGGAAAAATTACTTAACAATGAAATGGAGTTATAGATATTCAATTGAAGTAAAAAAGAAAGAATGGGGTGGGAGATTAAGTAAGAATTTGCTTGAAGCAGTAAATAAAAATGACAACTGTAGAGTATGGCAAATAATCCGAGGAAAGTATAATAGGAATAAAAGGGGGAATGTTATTGCGCCAGAAATATGGTGTAATTACTTTAAAAACCTATTAGGTATGCAAACCAAATTAACAAACTTAATCTCATTATCTTTAGATATAGAATACATAGATAGCCTAGATAAGAAAATATCGGTAATGGAAGTTTGGGAGGAAACTAAAAGGTTTAAAAACAATAAGGCATCAGGGATTGATGGTCTACCAGGGGAATTTTGGAAAAAATGGATAGAGAATAGAGATAGGACTGAGATACTGGTTAAGCTGATGAATATTATATTTGAAGGAGGAAAGGTATTACATAACTGGAGGGCAAGTATAATTGTATCCATTTATAAAGGGAAAGGAAGTGTCAAAGATCCAATTAATTATAGGGGTATTAGTTTGCTGTCAGTCTTAGGAAAGATCTATTCAGGAATTTTAGCAACTAGATTGCAGAAATGAGCAGAGGAAGAAAATAAATTATCAATATTTCAGAGGGGATTCAGAAAAGATAGGAGAACAGTGGACAATGTTTTCATTATAACATCTATTATAGATAAATACTTAAGTATTAAAAGAGGTAGGGTATATATGACATTTATTGACTTAGAGAAGGCATTTGATGCTATAGATAGCGAGGCACTATGGATTAAACTGAGAAGTAAGGGACTAAGCTTAAAATTCATTAGAGCAATACAGAATATATATGAATAATAAGTTTTATATTAGCCTGAAAGGTGATAAAATTATGGGAAAAATTGATAGTAATATGGGGTAAAGGCAAGGTTGCAAACTTAGCCCTATACTGTTTAACTTATTTATTGACAATATCTTAGAAGAGTCGAATAAGGATAACTTATATTTACCCACAGTAATAATAGAGAAATTCCAGGATTGCTTTTTGCAGATGATTTAGTTATAGGTTCTATTTCAGTAGGAGGCCTAACAAAAGTGTTGCATATCATATATTCATTTTGTAAGAAATGGGGTTTAAGAATAAATTTTAAAAAATCAAAAATAATGGTATTTAAAAAGAGCTATAAATTGAAGGAGGAAAAGAGGTATGTGGAAGGGGAAGAGTTGCAAATAGTAAACAAGTATGATTATTTGGGAGTGAGAATAAGTAGTAATGGGAGATGGAATGATCACAAAATAAGTGCCTTAGCTAAGGGAAGATTAGCAATGACTGCTATAAGAATATGCTTAAAGAAAATACCAGATATGCAAATTAAATGGTTGGAAAGGGTTTACAAAGCTGTAGTTGAAGCAAAAATGGTCTATGGATCAGGGATTTGCGGAAGTGACAAAGGATGGGAGATGATTGATAAAAGTACATAGATTGTTCTGTAAATGTACGTTAGGTTTATCTATTTCATCACCTAATGGAGCAGCAATGTTGGAGTTGGGAAGAGTAGATAGCAAGGGCATGATAGTAGAAAGGATACTTAAATATTGGCATAGATTGAAATCTTTGGACGAGCATAATATCTTAAGGCAATGTTTAATAATACAAGAAAAATCCAGTGATGGGATGAACTGGGCTCAAGGAATAAGGAGAATTTTACAGGAAATAGGAATGGGTAACTTATGGGAGGAGAGAGAGAGAGAAAGAGAGAGAGAGAGAGAGAGAGGGGGGGGTTAGTTAAAAGTTTCTGGAAAGAAGTGAGGAACAGAGTAGAAGGTATAGAGAAACAAGAATTATTACAAAGTCTGGAAGGAAAGAAAAGTTTGGAACTATATAGACAATTAAAGGTGGACTGGGGAAGGGAGAAGTATGTGGATGTAGGTAATAGGTTAGTGAGAAAAGAGTGGGCCTGGTCCAGATTAAGTACATATAGGCTAAGGGGAGATAGGAAGGGAGCAAATTTGAATAGGTGTCCTCTTTGTGGAGAGACAGATAATGATTTGCATTTATTAATTGAATGTGAAGAAACTAAGTTATGGAGAGATCAGTTTTTACCTAAAGAATGGGAGAATGTTAACAAAGAAGTATTAAAATTTAGGATAATGAAAATACAAAAGGAGAGGGATATAAAAAGAATAAGAGAATATATGGGGAGAGTAAGAGAAAAATGGTTTAGAAAAATAAAGCAATATGAATTTGTTATGACCCACCATGCATAAATAACCACAGTGTTAAAATGCATGATGGACCAAAGAAAGAAAAACTTGCAACTCAAAGTAATGTATTAAAAATTGTAAGAATTTTGTATAGCATTATGGAAATAAATAAATATACATACAAAATAAAGCAAGTGCAAGACTGCACATGCCTCAGCAACATTTTTCAACAGTAATATACCATGCGTGCAAACACAGTAGATCACTGCAAGAATAGAACAGAATCTCCAATCTATATATGATTACAATCCTGTTTTAATAAGTCGGTGCCTGACACGTAGTGGTCAAATGCGAACTACAGCACTATGTTGCCAATGTGAGCAACACATGTTCACCTGACATGCATACATCAGGTCATGATAATTTATGAAACAACTCGCACAGACAGTAAATATGAGTAATTTTTAGTTATATTTATGAAAACAATGAATAATTAACAGAAATTGGTTTAAGGAATGCTGAAAATAGCTAAACTAAGGAAATGTAAAAAGCAGAATACTTTGAGCAAGTCATGCATGTGCATAGCAGTGCCGAGAAAGATTGAAGAAGGTTATGTTAGGAGGAGTTGTATTGTAGTTCAAATGTTGGGGAGCCGAACTTGAAGTAGTTGCAACCGCACGTATGGTACAAAGTTCCGGTAGCCTTCGCCCCAAGTTTAAAAATATTAACTTTGTAATTTGACTGTTTCTTTAACTATTATATATTTATGTTTGCCTTGGCTGCGTCAGTATTATTGTTAGAGACATGAATTTCTTTGCAGAGAGTGGTGCGGCTAAGAATGTAGACTTACACAGATTATAATTTTTACTTCACTCCTTTTATTAATTCTTGACACAATTTAAATAACACTTCACTGATATAGAGAGCTGTGAGATTATTTATTAATTACTTGCACTTTTTAACATGTAAACTATTTTTGTCTCACACTGAATACGTATTAAACTTCTCGAGGCTGTCTACAAGCAAATGACTTCTGAATTTGTAAATTTTGCTCCATTTCAGTTTCTGATTGGCTAATCCTACTCCAATAGAATACTTTTATTTAACTTAAGCTTTTTTCTGGTTGTTGATTGGCTATTTATAAACTGTCTCAAAAATTACATTGCTGCTCCAAGAATTACCAGTAGTATTATTAAATTTTCTAATTCATTATTGCCTCAAGGTTACCTCATTGTTAGCAACTTTTAACCTATTATTCTCACAACTCCTACATTATCAAATTACGTAATACGTTCACATAACATTATTGAGCATGTACATAATAACAAACATTAATACAATGAGTGTTACATGCATTTTTATATATTGTTAAATACACATATTGCTTTAAGGCGGGCTGTTATTATATAATTAGACTGAAATCATTTAAGTGTTAAAAATACTGCCTCAAGGTTCAGATTAAGGGCACGAAAAATGACCATGGGGACTCGTAATTATGCTTCACCTTTAATTTTTCATCTTAAGCACAAATTAAATAATAAGGCAAACAAATTAGTGGGCAAGAAAAATACACAGAAACCAAATCATTTAGGCATAAACTTCTGCTACACACCACCATTCTGTTTCGCATGTTTACGAAAATGGCAACATCACGGCCTCATTATTCAATGGCTACAAAATATTTTGAACTCAGTGAGTAGATTATTTGCAACTCTGGTAGAGGAATCAATCTGTTGACAAAATTTTTAATGGCTAGTAAGTAAAAATACATAAATTACTTCAAACACGAGAAGATTATTTAATCCCCAACAGTGTTTTTTTAAAATAAAGAGAGTTGAGGGTTGTTACACTACATCACTCAAATATTCTTACTTGAACGCGTTTCGGGAGACGGCTGGTTTCCATCGCCAGCATGTTCTCAACTCAACGATGGAAACAAGCCGTCCTCCGAAACGCGTTCAAGTAAGAATATTTGAGTGATGTAGTGTAACAACCCTCAACTCTCTTTATTTTAAATTATGACACATCACTGTTACTAGCTTCTAAATCTTCAAAATTAGTCCCCAACAGTGTATTTCATAGAATGTTGGCACCATACCTTATAGTGGAAAATGGTGCATGGTCTCACAATTGCACATGAGTGGTTGAATGATGCAGGCATGAAGGGTACAAGCAGTTTACCAATACAAGACAGAGCTGAGCAATGAACATTTAACATGCATGATTAAGAAACATCCTGAACTCACCAATTAAAGCAATGGTTTAAATCAGAGTCAGCAAGATCCACATTAGGATGTAGCCTTGGTAGACCTTGAGAAATCATTTTCACAGCCGCATAAGTAACACAACGAAGAACAAGAAACTATATTATAACAACTAACTAATACAAGTAACAAATAAGGCAGATAAAAATAACTGGAAAATACAAAAACAACACATAAACTGCAAGGTGACACCACAAACGTAACACGAAGAGTGAATACAACCAATGAACGATCATGTGACAATGGTAACTTTGGCAACAAGGTGACTGTTACCATAGCAACGGGCCTGCCGTGCTCACTTGTTTTTCTGACTGCAGTACTTATGTCAGATCCCAACTTACGAAAATAGAGCTAAGGTTGATAGAAGATCACAAACATAAACCTTATTTCACAATAGTTTTGCAAAATTCAGGGGAGAAAAAGGCTCTCTCAAAGACAGGGACACAAAAACAAGAGATGTTAAATTGCAGTAGTACATTTTATGTTGTAGGAGGGTAATTGATGTATTATGGAGGACAACACAGCCAAGCTCATACACTCAGAAATTTATGGAACTCTCTTAAGTATTACAAACCAAGTATGATGGCCATTTGCAAAGTGCTGAGTTGATTTCATTTCGATGACTGGAAATTATCAACAATAGTTCTAATAAAAATCCCTGGTTGATATGCAATTCTGCTTGTTTTAATATGTCAAATTGCTTGAGAAGTCATTCAGCAATACATAATGTACAAACTCCAGGTGAAATAGATCAGCAAAACATGTTTCCCAAATTCTGAATTCATCAGAGAGACTGAAAACATTGTGAATGTATGCATTTTTGTATAAGAGAATATCTTACACTACAATGATGATGGTAATTTATATTAATATAAATACTGGGCAAAAAAAGCCCAACACTCACGAAAAATTTAGTTTTGTTTGAAACGTGTTGTCATTTAGATTGCTAGAATTTATTTTCATCTGTACTTTACAAATACACGTAAACCTTTGGCTCTTAAGAGAGATCCTCTGGTCCATTTAAAAGGTCCTCGCAACAGTTGCCTGCTTTGCAACATTGTTGCAGTACATCTATCAAGCTTTACAAATCTGCACTTTACCACCACTCCTACATTGTTGCGATTCCACACTGAACATTGTTGTGTTTGCAAACAAATCATATCACACAGTGAATGTTCTTGCCATTATTCTCCATAGTTTCGAGCTTTTGTGCTCTGAAAGGTGTCTTTGAGCCCTGTTGATTGAGCAAAAGCTATTGCATTAGTTGAAGATGTGTGCAGCTATCGCTATGTAGCGAGAGTTTTAGAAACAACCTCCACAAGTATTCTGCAAGCTGTAACATGATTTCGTGAACATAACACCTACGAAAGGCTCTCTGGATCAGGTTGTCCAAGATGTACATTGTAAAGGGATGACTTTAGTGATTCTAAGAGATCGTCACACGTCAGCAGTTGAGGTGGGAAATCGTCTGGAAAATGCTCGCAATATTAACATCAGCTAATGGACATGCAGAAGAAGACTCAGAAAAGTAAATCTGAACTCGAGGAGACCTGCCACAGAACCACTGTTAACTCAACACCAAAGAGATTGTTCATTTTGCTCAAAAGCACGTGGACTGGACAATTGAGCAAAGTTCTCTAAACATATGAGTCCAAATTCAACCTTAGGAAGACTTAGGGTATTGAGAAGATTTGGAGAACGTTATGCTGCTTGCACATTTTCCCCAAGGGTTTCTTATGGAGATTCAGTAATAGTATGGGGTGTGGTAAACACTGATGCACGAACTGAGTTCGTTTTCATTGAAAATAAGACTTAACAGCACAGCAATATATTCAGGAGATGCTCCGCACATCTGTGAGAACTTCTTTCTTATGTATGATAATACTCGACCCCATAGCGCTCCGTGCGGATAATAACTTTACAGTGGCCTGCTCTACCTCAATCCCATTGAGCACGTGTGGGATATGCTTGGACATTGTATTCATCAAAGAGTTTTCCACACAATGGATGATCAGGAATGGGATGCAGTTCAGCAAATTGACATTAATACCAGATTTCAAGCATGCTGGCCAGGATGCAGGCTGTTATTCAAGCTAGAGGTGCAAACACCTCTTACTAAACATGTATTGAATACCTGTTGTTCTAATTTGCTCTGCTTGAAGAGGAAAGATTAAAAAATTAAACTTAATGTGTTTGCACATTAAAATGTCTTAAATGCAAACTAAATAGTGTTATTATTCCTTTAAAATATTTGTAAAATTTGTACATAAATTTTTATTTGCTCCAATGAATGTTTTACTCTATCTGAAAATTAGATATGAATTTATCAAGTAAGCTTTAAAGCCATTTTCAAGTAAGCTTTAAAGCCATTTTCAAGTAAATTTTAAGTGTTACCTTTTATTGCCTGGCAGTGTATTATCAGAAGAGAAAAGTATGGGTGTGTGTATATAATCTCAGAAACCACTAAACCAATTTTGATAATTGTATGAGGGTGGATCGAAAAGTAATGCACAATAATTTTTTTACAAAAAAGTTTAATAGTTATTAAAAAAAAAAAAAAAAAAAAAAAAAAAAACACACACACACATGAACTCGCACCTTTTACCTATTTTTCGACATAATCACCATTTCTCCCATCGTGATACAGTTTCAATATGCCCTGTTTGTAGAAGTCAGTTTCCTTGGAGTATAGCCATCTACGGACTGCTGATTTCACTTCTGCATCTGTCACAAAACGTTGGCCGGCCAGGAATTTCTTCATGGGACCAAACAGATGAAAATCCGACAGTGCAATTCTGGTGTTTTTCTGACAAACAGTGGCAGCAATATGGGGGCGACCATTGTCATGACGTCAGCATTCATGCTGTGGCATTTGTCACAAAGGGCACGACGCAACTTCACCAAAGTTTTAATGTAGAGCGCAGCATTCACAGTGGTCCTGTGTTCAGCAAAGTCTACCAATACAACATCATGCATATCCCAGAACACTGTCACAAGCACTTTCCTAGTAGATTGAGTCACTTTGAATTTTTTCTTCACTGGGGAACCTGTATGTTTCCAATCCATACTTACCTGCTTGATTTCAGGCATGTACTGGTATGCCCACGACTCATCACCAGTGACGATTCCTTTCAGAAAGTCCTGCCCTTCTGCGGTGTACCGCGTTAGGTGATCCAAGCTCATTATCATTCGCGGCTCATGTGGTTGTCAGTCAGGTTCTTAGGCACCCCGAGCACTAACTTTATGAAATTCAAAGTGTCATGAACAATAACGTACATTACACCATAGGAAACGAACTGTTGCAATAAAGTTCGCAGTTGCACACCCCTGTCATTCAAAATTGCCGCCTCAATGCTTCTGACATTCTGCAGTATTGCAGCTGTTGCTGGTCTCCCGGAGCATGGCGAATCACTAAGGTTCACATGGCCCTCTAGGAAGAATGCACACCACCTGGAGACATTGTTACGGTCCATACAATCATCGCCATACATGCCATGCATGTCCCTGTGAATATCACTCAGCTTATGCCCTTTGGCCCACAAATATCGAACCACATATGGACGACAGTATCATGCGCGCCATTTTTGTTGCATAATTAACGCTTCTCTCGCTAGAGCTGCACATGAAACAAAAAATACCTTCTGTAGTGAAAACTTCAAACTATATCTGTGTAAAATTGCAACATTCCAGCTGCAATACTAAGCAGAAAAAAATTATTGTGCGTTACTTTTCAATCTGCCTTCATATTAAATTATTTTACTTTTACATCCAAGTTACAAATGTGGATAGTATTCATGTAATGTGCATAACAGGCACTTGCATACGAGTTGATAGGCTGATACTTGCATGTACAAAAAACAAAATACAGAGCCTTCTTTCATGCTGCAAAACATGCATTTAGGAAGTTCAAACATTAGGACTGATTGTCAACCTGTTATCATATCCTTACTGCCACGAATCTTTCCAAAGACAGAGAACTGGACTAGTTTAGTTACTTTCACCTCTGCAAATGCTGTATATCAAGTTTCGGAAAAAACTTTTGGATGCCAGAATTTTTTTTTAAGTCTGAAGGGTGTATGCACAAGAAACTTAAGTGGCAAATGAATACGAACTATATTTTTGCACTGCAGCCAACATGCACAAAATTTGTAACTCATAACCAACTAATGAAAAAGACATTTGCACAACAATAATTAAAAAAAAAAAAACTGTGGAAGCAATTAGCACCGATCATTTTCAAAAAGTCCTCCTGCTCACGTTTCCTCTCAGGTTTTATTGCTTTTCATATGTGAGAAAAGCTTGCCATATTGAAGGCAAGCAGAATTATGAAGGTTGCATTTTCTTGCAGTGTTGAAAATTTCTATAAATGCCTCATCTAACTAATACTACAATGTTATAAGGGCAGGCCTTCAATTACAGTTTAACGAGAATCAGCTGAAAACACAGATGCTCTGTTCCAAGTGTAATTCAGTCTTGAATCCCTTGTAGCGACTAAATTTAGTTAAAAGCTTAGGCTAGGAATACCTCAGTTAAAGAGTTATTATTTAGTGCAGTTAATTAGCAAGTTAGTGTAATTTAGGGATAAACAAAACTGTTGGCTGCATTGCTTTAATGGATCATGGGGGGATAATTTCGCTGCACTGATTCTTCAAAGTAAATAAACAATTATAAGCTAAGTTATATTAAGAAATGTCCTCAATCATCAAATTCCACTAAAAAGTAATTATAAATGCAGATTTGGCACAAAATTTACATGCAGGACTTAAAAAAAAAGTCAATCACGTTGGACTTAGAAAAAACTCTCATATTACATGTTGGAAGGTTGAGCCAAGTTTCAATCACATATGCATTCCATTATTGACACTATATGCCTTTGATAGAAACACCCATTGCTCAATGAAGAGACTATGGCAACTATAAAGGTTTAGCTTGGCAACATAGAATAAGTGCAGCCCAAAAAACTAAGAATGCTATACAGAATGTAACAAAATATACGGCACAAATTGTAGGACACATTCCTCACACACCGACGAAGAAATTATGTTATATGAACATGGCTCTGGAAATGCTTTGTTTCCATGTTACAACTCATTAATCATGGGAAACGCACACATAAAGAACGTTAGAATCATGAGGAACATGCACTCTTGGTTACATTGTCATTATTGTAAGTGCACCGCCAGTATATTGTTTTACATGTTCCTGTGGGCATGCGACTTATGTCATTGCTTATTTACAGGTAACATCAACTGTTCCAGTGAACAGTACGACATTGGCAAGCACACAGATTACTATGTACTAGTAGAGTTCATCACAGACTTGGCTCGTACAATGGCAGTGTACACAAATACGGAGATGGCAGATGCCCATTTGATGTATGGGTTAGGAGACAGCAATGGCGCTTGCGCTCAACGTTTGTACCAGGAGAGAAGGTGCCCTGACAGGAAAATGTTTGAAGCCATTGATCGTCGTCTTAGGGAACATGGGACATTTCAGCCTGATACTCGTGACCGAGAGAGGCCTAGAAGGACAAGGACACCGTAACGGGAGGCGGCAATTCTTCAGGCAGTTGACGACAACCCTAGTGTCAGTACAAGACAAGTAGCTACAGCAATGAATGTTGACCACATGACTGCCTGGCAAATGTTACATGAGGTGCGGCTCTATCCATACCATTTACAGCATGATGTACAGGCACTATCAGCAGCTGGTTTTCCTGCATGGGTACGCTTCTGCAAATGGTTTATGTAACAAAGTGTCAACCCTAATTTTGGTGCAATGGTGCTGTTCACAGATGAGGCGTTGTTTTAACAAGATCAGATTGTAAATTATCACAATCAGCATGTATGAGCTGTCAATCCTCACGCAACTGTTGAAGCAAGTCATCAACAAAGATTTTCTGTCAATGTTTGGCATTGTTGGCAATTGTTTGATAGGGTCTCGCGTTCTTCCACCCAGGATCAACAAAGTTACCATAATTTTGTAGATAATATTCTACCTGTTAGCAGATGTGCTTTTAGCTGTGCAACAAAACATATACTTCATGCACGATGGAGCACCTCCTCATTTTAGTGTTAAAGTCCGTCGGCTTCTAAATAAAAGATTCAGTGACAGATGGATAGGTAGAGGTGGACCAATTGCCTGGCCTTCACGCTCCCTGGACCTAAACCCACTGGACTTTTATTTGTGGGGGCATTTGAAAGCTCTGGTGTATTGAACACCAGATGTTCAAGAGTCTCCGTGCCCGTATTATGGAAGGCTGTAAAACCATATGCAATACTCCAGGGATACATCAGCGCATCCGGGATTCACTACGACAGTGGGTTGGTGCATGTATTAATGCTCACAGAGATCATATTGAACATCTCCTGTGAGAAAGAGTTGCATGTGGTACGCTGGTACATTCTATTCTTGGGTTTCCTATGATTAATGAGTTGGAGAAAATGAGTTGTAACATAGTAACAAAGTGTTTCCAGACACATGTTCATATAACATAATTTCTTTGTCTACGTGTGAGGAATGTATCCTGCAATTTCTGCTGTACATTTTTGCTACATCCTGTATAAAAATCAAAACCAGAACCATAACCTCAGCATAAAACAACATTATGGGTGTTAGCCAAATTTTTCTGTTAGTTCATAATTTGTGTTTAGACAAACCATAAGTTACACCAACTCTGTGTGTTCTCAAGAGCATGGAGTAACAAAAGTTCTAAGAAAAATGAATGTAGTTGCAGAGCACAAAAGGCAATAGTGACCATGCGTGTATATTCATGTGCACTTTTCTATAATCAAAATACAAACATGTTCCAAGCATGAGTGATAATACAGGGTGAGCCAAAAGCCTCCATACCGCCTGCGCGGTGTTTTTCCTGTCCGCGTTCTCGGCGCTCATTGCCATCTGCCACTATCACACAAAGGCGTGGATGAAACCATACAACATTTTTAAAACTACTTTTAAAGGCTTTAATTACCACTTTATAAAAGAAAATGCTGAAACTGGCCACCGTCATTGCCAATACATTTTTGCACCTCTTTAGGAAACTATCCATCATGGAATTTTTGGGGGGAATTTTCCAAACGATGACCGATGTCGTCTAATGTTTCTTCGGTAAGAACCGAACACCGGCTTTTAGATTTCTTAGCCTGAACGCTTCCTATAGCCTGAAATTTACTGTAAAGTTCATGGATTGTTGTACGGCCTGGAACTTTTACACCTGGAAATCTTTCTGCAAATCGTACTTTCACTTGGCGAGCTGACCGAGGTAACACATAAGAATCATAAATAAATACATGCTGTGCAGTACAAAACATATTCTGACCCATAATATACTTGTGACGAAGTACAGAACAAAATAATAAATAACTCGTAATAACTGAACCATACTGCACAACAGCGTGACTTTGTTTATAGCAGCAGTGTGTTATCATGTTTTTATCATAGTTCCACACGCCCAGTGGAAAACCACCACATGCAGCCGATAATATTGTTCATAAAATATCCCTCCGGGGTAACTTAAAACATATAGTGTACAAGACAAACCCACACACCCTGGAAGAATTAAAACAAAATTCTGCCAGGAAATTTCTCACCATGAACTACGGCAAGTGATGGATAGTTTCCTAAAGAGGAGCCAAAAATGTATGGACAATGGTGGCCAGTTTCAGCATCTCCTTTCATAAAGTTGGTAAGTAAAGCCTTTAAAAGTAGTTTTAAAAATTTTGTATGGTTTTATCCGCGCCTTTCTATGATAGCGGCAGACGGCAATAAGCGCAGAGGATGCAGACAGGAAAAACACTGCGCAGGCTGTTCGGAGTCTTTTGGCTCACTCTGTAGAATGTATACCGCTTGCACTTGTTTACAGGATGGAGTAGAATAAATACCTGGGCACAGATTCTTTAGATTTTATCTATTTTTTTCCTTGCCATATAATCAACCATTTTGAGGGTATTAATATGTTTCACTCTTCCTGGGGCTAAATATACGAATTTCATAGAACCTAAAAGTGTCTAAATAAAGGGTAACGGTTAAAGGTCTTCAATTCTTCAGATAATAAACATATACTCCATGTAGGCTCCCACTATTGCTTCTCTTGCATATATCAATATATATATATATATATATATATATATATATGCTATTTACTTTAGACAGCATTAGCAATGTTTTCAAAAAAGAAGTACCTATACTAGTGGAAGTTGCACGTTCTTTGAAGCTGCTCGGAATTATTAAACGAATCCTGGCTTTAAAAACATGAAGTTGGTATGTTCACTACTGCAGGGAGAAAAATATACAGGAAAGTTAACCATAGAACCTGAAACATTAGCATCTATGGCTTATGCTCCAATAAGCCAATCCCCATGGTCACGATCGTTAGAAGTGGCTGGCTTTGATGTTTTGAAGTAGAGAGGATTGTGGGTTCAAATCTGCCTTGAGCATGGATGTTTACACATTCTATAAATGTGAAGAAAGAAACTTCTGTGGAGAGAACCTTTTCTTTAACATACAATATGCTGTGTGATAACAGGAAATTGTTCATGCCAGAAAATTTGGGCATGTATGTAGTTATCTAATGTAACATAAAAGAATAAATAGAAACTTTTAAAAATTACAAGAAATAGTGAAATCTATTATTTTTTGTGAGCAGTTTTTGATGGGGTAAACTCTGTGATATATGTACTTTTAAATAAATGTTACTAAAATAAGAAAAACAGAAAGTGATAACACAAAATTGTTCACGCCAAAGAATTATTTGGACACGCAAATTTAATACAAAGAAAATAAATAGTAAAATATATTTTGTGCGTTTTATGATGATCTATTATAAGGTGTATTCTTATTGTAATATAAGGTTATACATAAATCTTACTACTGTAAAAAGAAACATTGGTGTTAGCATTAAAAAACACAACTATTTTAACATATAAAAACCTGAATCCTAGGCAAGTAAGCTAAAAAAAAAAAAGAAAATTGACCATATTCACCATAGAAATAGAAAAAGAAGGCATGCTACCATTTTTAGACCTAAAAATCATCAGAGAACAAAAGAACCTAACCTTTGGCATATACAGGAAGCCAACACACTCTACTAATTACATAAAAGATAAGAGTTTCAATCCAACCACACACAAACATGCAGTACTAAACAGCCTAACACATAGACTGGTATATACCCCCTTAAATAAAAAAGAATACCAGTTAGAATACCAGCATATAGTAGACACAGCAATACATAATGGGTACAACAAAGCAACTATTGACAAAAAAAATTGCAAAATTCAAACGACAGATGCACATCAGAAACACAACTAATCTCATCCAGCAAGATAAAGAACTAAAGTTCAAGAAATTCACATACCACCCAGGAACATTTCACAAATTTAAGAAGATTTTCATGAAACATAACATCAGCCTAGCTCCACAGAACAAATTTAACATAGAGAAATTACTTTGTAACAAGTTAAAAGACCCCATTCCACAAGACAAAAAAGCTGGAATCTATAAAATCAATTGTTCAGATTGCAATAAAGTATACATTGGTAAGACAAAAAGAAACTTAGAAACTAGGCTAAAGGAGCACATGAGATGTATTAAATACAAACAAATGGACAAATCTGCAGTTTCACACCATTTTTGGATCACTAATCACAACATCAAACCCAATATTACATTAGTCAAACCAGCCAAATTTGCAGCCGAATTAGATGCATGGGAGAAGATCACCATTCTAAAACACAACACACATCTAATGAATTTTGATTTGCCGCCACCAAATCCTCTCTGGAAGTACATTTCTCCACCACAAGATGCCACCACAGGATCCAGTCCAAAAAACGGAAACACCAACAACACGGGCCAGTCGAGTTAATAACCTTCTGAGGATGGGAACAACGGTTTCCCGAAACATGTTAAGTGAGTAAACTTAAGTGATGTTAGTGTTACAATTTCGACTCACCTTTAAAAAGAAATTTGATGTTAGTAATAATAACCCACCCCAAAAAAACAACAACAACAACACTATTTTAAGGGTATAGAAAACGTACACCGAACAAAAGGTACAAATCTAGACCCTAGCAAAACAAATAGCAGTAACCTGAAAGTAAACATATGGCTCATATCTTATTTTGGCTAACTGAAGACGCAACATAGTATATGCTGAGTTAGAAAGTCTCTGAAGCTTGTTTAAAACTAAAATATGAAAATGCATAAACTTTCTCTTCAGATAATATTCATCAAAGTTATTTCCTGTCGTCCTCCATGGACTGGCATACCATGCTAGCTTCTGGTTCCCGAGGTTACGGATTTAAACCCGGTGGAGGGCAATGGATTTTTTTTAGTGCATAAAAATCCTTAGCATGGTTTGGAAGGGAAGTAATGCTGGTGGTCCAATAACATAGATTTACGGCACGTAAAAGAACCCCAAGCCCGATAAAGATGCCTCTGAGCAAAATTTCCGGTCTTTCATGCCCAATATACAATGGGACATTAAGAACCATAGTAGTTAAAGTGTGTTCATAAATAAAAATTAAAAACAAAAATTTCCTTTCCCATTGTGGCAGTCAAGAACAATTTCAAATGGACATTATTCCGTATGCGGCTAGGAGGATTATTCCTTATGCGGGTAGGAGGTATGAAATGTTAAGAAACTTACGGAATCAGGTTTTTTTAATGCGTAGAGTTTATTGTATAGTATCCTGGGTTCTCATTTGAGTTTAGACGTGCAGATCCCTTGGCTACACCCTGTCGTCGCTTCACAGTTGCAGCTCTTCTAAAAAACATCCCTCGGTTACACTTTGAGGCTTAGGGTCCTCAATCCCTCGGCTACGCCTTGCGGCTTAGGGACCTCGATGTTACAATGTTGAAACCCCTATTCCGTAAGTTTCTTAACATTCCATACCTCCTACCGCATACGGAATAATGTCCATGTTGCTACATGGCCATACTATAAACAAAGATTAATACTAACTTTTGTGATGAGTCTTTTTCATCAATCTGTAAGGGACGTTTAGTCTTGAAGAAACACTTAGTGGGATCTATCTCAGGAACACTAAGCTGTTGTACGGAACTGAGGGTGTTGTTCACATGTGATTCTATTCTTTGCAATGGAGTAATTTCTGGCTGCTTCATGGCCTCTGCTTTTGCTTTATGTGGTTTAAATTTATTTTTCCGTATACGATGACGAACTCCAACATTTATTTCTCCCACTTTCAACCGTTTGGATATACTATGATGGCGAGAAATGTGGCTACCTCCAAACTTTACTGCCGACTGACAAATATGCTTTCGTTTAGCTCCAATGTATTCTGAAACACCCATTCTTTCTGCAGACACACATTTCCTTGGAAAGAGGGATGTTCTTGCCCGTGAACCATAAAACGTCATCGGTGGCAATGGACTGGAAGCTTTACTTTCAGTATTACATTTTTTAGCTTTTACCTTTGGAAAAATTTTAACAGGTGTCAGAACACTACTTTCTGTGTTTGATGCTTCCAGACATTTGCGTTTCGGCGTTTGCTGTAAACTTTTACGTGCAAGGCATTTGAAAGGTGATGCAAAGCCTGGGGTATTATCATCTGAATATTTGGAAGGCGTTTCTGCTACTACTTCTGTATCAATAACTGTTGTTTCATCAACTGTACTGGCTTGGTCTTCACCCGATATACTCTGCGTTAGAACTTCAAAGGCGTCTGAAAGGTTATTTTTGGGGGTTTCTGTTGCACAGTTGACGGGTCCGAACAAAGCACTTCTTATTCTAAGAGAAGATTTTCGTGGAGTTCTAAAAACCCAATTTGGAGACGATGGGGGTGAGCTGTATTGTTCTGAAGACTCAGACAATGGTGATATTGGGCCCAAGGAACTGTCACTACTATCACCTTTTGGTGAGCGAGAGAATATTATCCTTTTCCTTGCAGATTTAGGTGTTGCTGCCTTGTTTTCGGTTATTTCCAACATACTGAATTTTAAGATATATAAGTTTCACCACTGCATGTATTTGTTACTAAGAATATAGTATACAATCCAAGTATTCATCTAAACATATGTTTCATGAAACTCCCACTATATAAACACAGAGCATCTCATGAACACAATCTGTTTTTCCACTTCGTTAGAACTTAGTCTTATACCCGCCTTTTGAACTTTGAAATTGGAAGAGCGCGACCAGCATTGCCAATGGAAGAATTATTTCGTCCGTGTATACAAAGAGAAATGAAAAAAAAAAAGGACCCCAATATTATATAGTACCAACACAGGAAACTCGGGTGAAAAAGAATATTTCAAGCGCTCCAAGCGCAGCAATGTGGAGGTTTTGTATCAACAGATTGATTTATTGAACTTTAACCAAGGACAACCTTCAAGGATGGAAAAGTGGGTGCATTATTATATTGCCAGAACTATAGTTGGCAAAGGAACGCCATTTCTTTATTTCGATTTCTTCGAAATAAAGGTATATGCGTACTCGTTTAAAGCAAATGATCAGTGCTTCTCCACGAGGTAACGTTTCGTTAAATTTATATTTATGAAAATACATAAAAGAAGTGCAAAATCATGTAGCACATTTCCTCGATAATCCAAAAGTCCACATTCTTTGGGAAGGCTGAAAATAATAATGCTAACAGAATTTCCTTTCTCACTCATCGTCATACATACAATAATATCAAGTGAAACCACGTATTAACTCAATTGATGAGCTTTTTTTAAGTATTTGCGTGTATTAAAACAATTTATTGTTTTATTGCCGGAAATTTGTCTTCATTCTAATTCATATGGTGCCGCAGACACCTGAGAATCAAAATCTTTTATTTTCTGATTTCAGAAACTTTTTTCAGTGGCTGCTGAAGTTAAAACTATGTAGATATATTTTAGAACATATTCCGAACAATCAAAGTAAAGAAAAGTTATTTTTCAAAACTAAAGGTAACAGAAGTCCAATTATCAGGCAAGTTACTTATGGGTTCCTTTCTTTCAGACGGCTTCGTTTCACTGATTTAACTTCAATGTTAACCAGCATTTCATTTCTAGATTAAGTTCTAAAATTTAGGTGAAAGAGAAATTATAAAATATATGGTTAATAGTGGTATTTATGAATGGGAAATAAACAGGGCCACTTTGCAATTGTCAAAATTATAAATTTACTTTATTCAGAGAAATTAGTTCTCGGGAATGTGCAGTCTATAGAATGCAGTAACATATAAACCTCAGATTATTTTGAGAAACACTAGTCATTGGTTATTTATGACTAAAATGTTGCGCTTTCATTAAATTAGCTCAATTTTTTGTTGTTTCTTAATTATCACTGTCCGAAGTAATTGCCACCATTCATAGGTAAAACGAAACGATGGTGAACCACAAATTCAATTATTGCATGCATCTGAGACAACATTTGAATGCTTTACAGCAGTGGTACCCGGTTACGGCAAATTGCAACTAACCTTGGAATTAAAAATCAATTAAGTAAAACATGGAAAACTGCAACTGTTTTGTTAAATACTTGTATAAGGTTATAGTCACATTATATCTTCGCTTGCAATGTTTGTCTTGTACTTTGTATTAGAGGTAAATCAAATATGCATAATGCAAATTACAATTTTTTGAGCATTCTGTCATATTCCAAAATGAATATGGAATGAAGGTCCAACAGTATCTTATTTACAAGCTTTTCACACTACTGAGGAGCAGAGTAAAGTAAAATCTCAAATTTAGTGTTTTAAGATGGTTTGACATGTACATATGATCGAATTCCGCTTATCGAAGTGTGGGCAGATTCTTGGCCATATGCACCACTCTCGATCAACGTAATTTCTGATGCATTGACAATGAACGAGGTAGTTATATGAACTACTTTGACCACGGGTGTAGGAGCCATCAATTCTGTTGATTGCGGACATTATGCATAAAATGGCTACCCGTTTTGATTTTCTTGAAGGTATTGCAGACGAGATAATGTGCTCAGATTACCTAAATCAGGACCAACGTCAAAACAGCAATCAGAGGTACCCTCCAGAAGAGTATGGAGGCAGGAAATTTGAAACACGATTCCAGTTTTCAAAGGACATAGTCTAGCAGCGAATAAATAAAATGTAGATAGTGGGAGTTTCCGAACCGAAATCGCTATATTTAACTCATGAATATAGTTTTTACAACCTTTAGATAATAGGTTACAGGAGCTTTTAATGATTGGATTAACATATTGTTTATGGCATCCACCGAAGAACAGTATTGCGTATATCAGTGATGCGTCAGATAAAATAGCTTCTTATTGTCCACGATCCTTGTCACTCCTGTGGAGACAAAATTAAGACCTCTGATGGACATCATCAAATCTATGAATTTCCGATATCATGGAAACTATAGACATAATTTATTGTTGCATCAGTAGTTATTAAAACGTCAGTCACCATTTTAATAATATTAGTCAAAGCAATTGAACCTATAATAGAAGCTCAATTATTATGTCTGTTAACCTACAATTTACATCACATCATTATTATGAGTTAAGGAATTCTCCATATTATCAAAATACTAGATACAATGCAACACAAATAAACTTTTATAGTTTCCCGAAATTTAAAAAATCATGACTATTTTAATAAATATCCATTTATTCATTTACAACCCGCCTGCTGTTTAAATGCTTGACTAAATATATACATGCATTCTACTTGTGCTTTAAAGAACATGAATCGGTACCCTTATTTTCCATTTTATTGGAATACGAGACAGCTAGTTACAAAAAACGTCTATCTCATGCTGAGAGATACATTTGGAGACAACTTCTTTTGTTTTCTATTTTCGTTTACTGCCAAAAGAATATCCAATCATACATTTCAAAATCAAACCAAAAAACAAAGAAATATGGACAGGAGATTGTAATTACACTGCAATCTCTTGGGATAAGGGATTGGATCCATTGCTTTGAGTAATACTCGTAGAATGATGAGCGTTCATCAACCTAGTGCACGTCAGCTGATGGCGCTTCGTTGAACGAGAATCAACACTGATGCACCGCAACTATATTTTAACCGTGGTCAAAGTTTTATCACGTTTCGGTGACCCCGATCAACAAGGATTTGGTTGGTGCAAATGGGCATGAGTAAGTCAAAATCGGATTTTCTCAGCTCTTGATATTCATATTTTCGGCGCAAAACAATTGTGTTAAAATTATATTTTATTCGGCAGCATCGCTAAATATATAAATGATTATAAGTTGAGCTTATAAAAGTATTTATATTATTCAGTTGTTAATTTTCTCCATGGAGATAGAGTACTTACTAGAGAGAGTGCTAAACGGACGTCTTAGAAATGAAATTGAACCGTGGTCTGCACAGAATACGCCATATTGGACGTGTAGACATCATTGTGAAGTGTATGATTGCAATGTATTTTAATAGAGTTTGAGGTCAAATAAGAGGAATGCAGTTTGTGTGTATAGCTGGATAACACCCAGCGGTCCGAGGACACAGTATGTGTCTTACCTTACCTTACCTTATATTCTGTTTCTTTTAAATCACTCCCATACAATTATTAATTAAATTGAGTTTTATTTATGGACACTCTTTAACTGCTGTGGTCCAATTCCATATTGGGCGTGAAAGTCCGGTAACTTTGTTCAGAGGCCTCTTTATTAGGCTTGAGGTTCTTTTGCGTGCCGTAAATCTATGGCACGGTACCACGGCCTTACTTCTCTTCCGATGGAAGCCACGCACGAAAATATCCATCACCCTCCGCCGGGTTTGAACCCGCGACTTCGGGAGATTGTTTAGTAAAGCTACACCAAGCAATGCCGCCTTAAGGTCTAAGTTACATCACTGTTTGAATCTGAAGACAGGTCTAACAAAGTAATATTAATGCTTTACAGGCAACTTGGTGTTTTGCAAATTATGTCTAAATAGTTTTACTCCCTTTACCAGGATAATGTGACGGGTATAATTTAATTCTTTTGCCTGTAAAATGTTGAGCGCAAAGTTCAGTAGCGTTTTAAGATTTTCATAGCTTTTACTAAGACTTGCACTGATATTGTCAGTACAAAAATCGGAGCACTGCTGGTAAATTCTAAAATATACACCGGTAAATTCGTAATATTAAGAATTTATTGTTTAAATATAAAGAAAAAGTGAGGAATAGGTTTATATTTCCTCAGTCCTAATTCTACTGATGACGGTTATGTGTATCCATTTATTAAAGCGTTACCAGAAAGGTTGCATTGTGAGGCTTTAAAGCGTAGCTATACCATTCATTATCGTATTATCGATAGGTCCGTACAGCATGACAGCAAGCTCCCAGGCTGTTAATTCACTTACACTACTCTGTATTCACTCTTAGGTTGATCCGCGTCAAAACAAACCCCAGGTGACCAGTGCACAGCTATAATATATCCTTCCGCCATTCCCACTAGAAATACCGTCACACTTTCAGACCATGTGGTCAGTACAAGCGGCACGTAGTGCAAAAAAGAACAGAGTCCTTATTTCAACAACTGAAACGGCGACTAGCATATTCTGTTAAAGATGATAAGATTGATAGTTTTTTCCGGGTGTAACCGCTTTTCTCCTTTCAGATTTTTCTGCACAAGCACTGTTTATACTTGTACTCGAAAGTGTTGGACATTTCTCAAATAACTTATAATCAAGATTCAACAGATTTGTTTTTTCACCGCTAGTCAATGGTTTGCCCGGCTAATGCTTTACGTAATTCGACGAAAACACAAGAGCAAATTCATCGTCCTGCATGATACTAAACACAACTACTGGTTTCTGGCTGTAAACAATATTCTGCGCCTACCCGGATGTCAGGTGACTCATACAAATTGCATCATGGGACTTGTAGCTCTGTTTTAAGGTATAAATCAGCGTTAAATAAAACCTTAGGTATTTGTATAGAATACTATACTATTTAAGGATAAATTCCTTCTAAAATTCAGGGTATTAGAATAGAATAACTTTCCTGCGCGCATTGCTACCGTGTTGCACCACGGTGCACTGACCACGTGGATTTGTTTTGCCGCGGATCAACCTAAGAGTGAATATAGTGTAACACAAATCCCAACCTCCTCTGTCCACTTCCTGCCCCAACCCAGGCTCAAACGGTGGCGCAGGCTACGCCGATCTACATAGAAGGGACCAAAATAATCTTGGTACACTTCTTCTGGAGTTCGGCAGGTTGCGCCGATCCTTTGACTACACCTGCTCACGGGCGCCAGTATCCGGGAATATAATGGTGCGCGACTCCTCCGCCATAGACCACGAAATCTGCGTAGGTTCCTGGAGGAGCAGGACGTGATCCATTCCCTGACCAGGAAGTCCGAAGACCGAAGTTATCGCTTGGTAGTAAAGAATCTCTACCTGGACGGTATCCAAGAAGAACTTAAGACCAAATTCCACAATACCGGTGTGCAGGCGCAGAGGGTGCTGCAGATGCGGCTGTTTGTCCGAAGTCGACCACAACTCCCCATTTACCTCATTGAGGTTACTAACTCTGAAGACCGCCACCGCCTCCTACAGATCCAAAACCTGTATCACTTCCAGGTCGTTGTGGAAGACTACAGATCTCCCCTCAACCCATAGCAGTGCGGTAAATGCCAGCATTTCAGCCATTCGGCGCAGGTCTGAATAGCTACCAACCATGTGTGCTCCAAGTTCACACCTGGGCACGACTCCAAGACATGCGATATACCGCTGGAAGAGAGGAAATACGTTGTGTGCTTTCAGAAGGGACACAGAGCGCGTTACAGAGCCTGCGAAGCACAAGTTAAGGGAGCACTTAAGGATGGGCGTTGCCACAAGGAGACCCAACCTACGTCTGAATCCGGTGCCGAACGCGTTGCGCACCACCTCCGCTAGCAAAGAGCATGCCCCTACAAGGCCACCAACATCCTACGACCACTGCAACCAAGAGGGGCTACGAGCTGATGCGGATGCCCCCGCGCAAGCGCTGGTCCTACGACCCCTTCCATCCCCATCCACACTACTAATCTCCAAAACCCACGCACGTTATCAACTTCCTACAAACCCAACCTCATACCACCTCCTACATGTACAGTTGCAGAACTCTAGCAATCCCTGTTATTCCCCAGAATGTCCAGGTTCGAGATCAGACATGAAGCCATCCATATACTCTCTCTTCTATTATCAACGCCATCCATGGTACACGAACTCCTAGGTATATATCCAGAATTCTTTGCCTTGTTCTCACCCTAGCAGCTTCTAAATTGACTAGAAAATCACCACCTGGAATGCCAATGGAATTTGTCGACGCATACACGATCTCACTGACTTCATCCAGACATATAACTCCGACGTAACACTCATTACTGAAACTCACTTAAATCCCAACACGAGATTTAACACACCTGGATATAAAGTGAGTTTGACCGTGAGTTACGTGGCGGAGACACAGCAGTTATCGTCAAGAACGAGCTCAGACATTAGGAAGCCCTCCGGTCCGTCCTTAACCGAATTGAAGCCTCTGGAATCGTCCATATAAACCGCACGCGTCCCTAGGCATATCAGCGTATATTCCGCGGAAAACTTAAACACTAACGACCTTGATGCGCTATATTCTCTGAACCACGCTATCATCATCGCCAGTGACCTAAAGGCTAAACATCACATCTGGAACTGCCGTCAATACTGCCGGAGCGGCTCTGCTCAGACACGAAAATAACTCCAACTATGTTATTCAAGCCCCATTCAAGCACACGTTCGTATCTAGCGCACCACATATGCACTCAGACTACTTGACATGGCCCTAATCCGTGTATTAGACCATAGAATTACACTCCAAACCGTAAATGAAATCTTCTCAGATCACCTCCCGGTAGCCTTCCGCATAGAAAGCTCCTTAACACCCGAAACACACATCCCCAGAAGAAACTACAAAGAGGCGAATTGGGTCACATTCTCAGCGAAATCACCCAAATGCCTATCAACGCACTAGGCGACCCATACCATACTACTAAATCACTGGAAAACACAATTCGACATGTCATCACCATAGACACTCCCTTCTACAACAAGACATCAAGGCACTCACTTATGAACGCAACATCGCTCGCCTTAGGTGACAAAAATCATGTCACCCCACCCTCCTGAGGAATTTCAACGCATCAATAAACTTCTTTGCCAAAACATAGCCGAACATCCATCCCAGCAATATACCAACACCTTGGAGAGTCTATATGTAACCAGGCCTCAGTGTGGCGCATCTCCAGGTGTCTCACCCGCGACCAAATCAACATACCACCATTACACTTAAATCAGCGCATAGCCACCTCACACGTGGACAAAGCCGGAATGCTAGCTGATGATTTCCAGAATACACTAACCTCTATAGAGTACTCCCAAAGCACACCGTCCTCCGTGGTGTAGTGGTTATCATGCTAGCTTCTAGTTCCCGAGGTCGCGGGTTCAAACCTGGCGAAATGAAATGGATTTTTTCGGGTGTAAAATTCCTTAGCATGGCTTCCTTTGGAAGGGAAGTAAAGCCAGTGGCCCGGTGTCGTAGATTTACGGCATGTAAAAGAACCTCAAGCCAGATAAAGAGGCCTTTGAGTAAATTGTGCGGTCTTTCTCACCCAATATAGAATGGGACGCTAAGGACCACAGCGGTTAAAGAGCGTCCATAAATAGAAGTAAATTAAAAATTTTCGGACCGTCTCTCTTGCTAATTTTCCGTCGAGTTCTTTACCGATCCTTTCCATTCCAAAAATTTCTATAGAAGTTTCATCGACCGTCGCTCTTGCATGTTTTCGAAAGCGTGGGCCACCAGTTTGTTTAGACACATTTCGTCAAATTTCTCCCACCTTTTGTATATTTCGTGGCGTCTTGGATTCGAGATGTATCACATGACATGTACACGATATTTTATTCGCTATCATTTTATTTCATGATTTTTCTTATTGGACATCCACACTTCTGCAACTCGCACGCTTAATTTTAACTTATGTTGAGTTAAAAAATCTTCACACGAGCCTTCTTAGTTCAAAGATAAAAGACGTCCACAAAAGCTAAACTTATGATCTTTTGTCTCTGTCACGTCCAAGTACGAGACATAAAAGCTAGGCCTTTAGACTTCACGGCACCATATGAAGTCAGAGACTATTTCCCACGAAGCAGGTACGTATATATCTGTCTTTCGCTTGTAAACAAATGTTGCTTCCTTTGCTTTACGTCAAATTTATTACAGGTAAGCATTTCCAAAGCGACATATTCAGTTCATATTTCACTTGAAATACCTTATGCACATTTTATGACCCTTATAACTGATTACCCTTTATTGCTCAATCCTGCTTCAACAAGCTTATCCTAGGTTATGAATTATTTGTCATTATGCTTTATTAGACCTTTTTATTGATATGATTTTCTCAATTAAGATATATATTTAACGTTTATATTGTATTATATTATTATTTATTCCTGGCCTCACTCTAGATGAGCGGCCGCAAGATACAAAGGGAACAGCGATAGCCAAATTTCTATGAACTGGACGTATGCACCGCGTTAAACGTCCATACTATTTCTATGCAATTGCGAGAAACAACTGTATGTTAAAAGAGCTTTAAAGAATAAGCAAGTAGTGAATAATTATAACAATTAATAACGGATATCTCGAAATGGCTGATGCACAAAAAAATGTTATTTGAAATAAATTTTGTTTTAAAGAGATCTACATTTCTTGTGTAGTACGTTTTCTTCTATCGCTTAAAGTTTACTAGTTATACAAGATTATACAAAACTCCTTCCGAATGATGAGGACTTCAAAGGTAATTCCTAGAACATTCAAAATATACATTTTGTTGGCCATGTAAACATCTTTATTGTGTGGCATTTTAATCAACATCGTTAGAACCATTTTTTAGAAAGTCCAACTTTTCGAAAATCCTTCCATATAAAAGGTCCTTTAAGGTGGAGTTTTTCTTGAAAATCTTCCTGTTGCATCTTCAGAAACCACTAAATCTAAATACCAAGTTTGGTGTTTATCAGAGTTTCAGTTTTTGAGGTATACTGTTCAAAGATACACACAAACGCATACACATACCTATGTTTTTTCTAAAAAATGTTATTTTTATTCAGGTGCCTCAAAACGTGTATTTCCGTGAAATCACAGTATCGAATTTTTGGGTGGAATACAATACCTCCTCCACCTACTATTCATGTGTTGGAGAAAGTAAAAATCTGATGTGATACATTCACATGACCTTTTCTATAGCATCTATCTCTTTTTAGTGGGTATATAAACAATAATAATAATAAAGCTTATTTTTCTACCTACTTCATTTTAACTCAAATAAACCTTTCCAGAATTATCTGCATTATGCATTTCATTATAGATTCAAAGGGAACAGCGATAGTCAGATGTTCAAGAACTAGTATACGCTGGCTTAAAATTCCTCACTGTTACTATGCAATCGCGAGTAACAGCTGAATGTTAACAGCACTTTCAAAGGAAATGGCTTATGCCACAAAAGAACTTAAGAAATAAACTGTGTGTTTTAAAGTGATCCACATTTTCTGTGAAGTGCGTTTTCGTCTATCGACGCTAGCCTTAGAATTCTATACTGTTTCCATACAATCGCGAGAAACAACTGAATGTTGACATGACTTTGAAAGAATGGCCATTTATTGAAGAATTCGAAACATTACTAACGGTATTTCGGAAATAACTTATGCCACAAAATAACTTATGAGAAATAAAATGTTTGTTTTTAAGATATCTACATTTTTGTGCAGTACGCTTTCGTCTATCGCTTAGCGTTTACCGTTTATACAAGATTATACAAAACTCCTTCCAAATGAAGAGGACTTCATAAGATTTTCCCAGAAAATTCAAGATATACATTTTATTTGTTATGTAAATATCTTTTATGTACGACATTTTAATCAAAATGTTGAAGTTCGCATTTCGTCGTAAATGTTTCAAATGTTCCTTTATTAAATGCCCTTCATTGGACTACAGATGAGATTTGGATCAAATCATAATTTTAACCTCTTTAAAAGCAGTTTCAAATCAAGTGTCTGGTTTAGAATTAATTCAGCCGATGACCTCAATCAGCTCAAACTACGTTTAGTCCACAAATTTAGGAAACCAGCACACTCACGAAACACAGCAAAGTTGTTCGTCATTTGCAAGAGCCTTCCTTCAATTGTTGACTAGTTTATCATGTATTTTTCATTTTTGCCTTCTTAGCGACATATTTACACTCTTTTCCTTAATACCTATTTATTTACAAAATACAATGTCAAATACTTGTAAATAGTTATAGGAGTGATTGGCTTAATTACTATTCTGATAGAAGGCATGTAAATGGAGCTGCCATCTTGATTGCATTATTAAAAGTAATGCACGGTCTTTACATTTCATCAATTGAGCTCTGGAGAGGTTCTGCGCTGGGTAGGGATTGGCAAATTCGCAACCTCAGAATTCTGTGTAATCACTTGAAAAACAGTTGGCATAAGTACTATGAAACAAGTCAGGCTTATGAAAGAAAATCTGATGTGTTATACTCACATGACTTTCTCTACTCTTGTACTAACTATTTTTACAAACGCTTATTCTCCATATGCTTCATGTTAATGAGATGTTAATCTTATTGCTAATTTTCTTGTGGATGAAAGGGGAATATGGTAGGTCTTAAGCGATAGTCAAATCTTTTAAGCGCTGGTTGCTGTGTGGCGCATTGCATTCTCTTTGCATGTCCAGGACATAAAAAAATCTTTTGTGTTACACTCACATGACTTTCTCTACTCTTGCACAAACTATTTTTACAAATTCTTATTCTCCATCTATTTTATATTAATCGAGATAAACATTTGCAGAAACGATCTTTTGACATGCAAAGAGAATTACATTTTACACGTAGTGACCAGTTCTAACGCTTAAGACATACTATGTTCCCCTTGTTTTGTAATTGCAACAGCAATATAGAATTACAGTAGCCTTTAAGCATCGGCATATATCTTAATATACTAGTCCCGGGCATCCTTTCCCCAACCGGCTTCAAAGCGAACGGAAAGCTTTGAAGCCTGACCATAAACCCATCAGTAAACGATTAGTAGGGTCTTCCCATCCCTTAAACACAACACGTGGTCCTTTCTCCAGCTCCACCAAAGCAAAGCGTTGTTGCAATGTCATTTCTGCTGTTTCTTCGGTTTTATTTTAGCAGCTGTGACTGTTCGCTCGTGCTTTTCTTCCATGTTCAGCTAAGCTTCTATATTACTTCTTCAGAGAAGTTATATAGTGTTTTACTTAGTGCAGTTTTGTAAGTTTAGCAGTGTTTAATAGTTATTAGCGTTTAATAGTTTAATTAAGATGTGGAGACCTTGGGAAACGAACCAAGTTGATGCCCCTCCGGTCGCACCAGCAAGTGGCCCTCTGCCGAATATCAGTAATGCCAAGACCACGAAGAAAAGGGCTACAAAAACTGAATAAGCAAAGCCAGATTTTTATGTGTAATGTTCAAGAACATGTAGAAAAGAACCTTTTATGTGGAAAAATGTTTGTTATTGTTTTGAATTTCTCAAAAACAGCTTAACGATTTTTAGTAAAATACCGCAAGTTTAAGATATTTGCAGGAAAAATAAAATTTGTATCATGAATTTTATATTCTGGGAATAACTTGTAAAATTTTCCTCGTTCTCAACTTGTTGTATTACTGGTAAATTCTAAGAGAGAGGCAAAATCTTACTCTGCGTAAAATGCAATCTCGGTAAAGGACAAATTTTAGGTCAAATTGTGTTAACCATTTCCGAGAAATTTTTTGTTGTTGGTTTGAATTTTGAAATACAAGTTGGAAGTCTCTGTTTGTATTTTCCTCGTGGTCGTGCTAAGAGCATGGAATTTCAAAGTCATCATATAGTCATCTGTATTTTAAAAATCTGACTATCGCTTTAGCCTATGTATCCTTATATTTACAACGATATGTGCAATGAAATTTTATCTTATTATTTAAGAAGTAGATAGAATAAGCTTTTGTGAAAGTAGTTTGTAGAAGAGTGAGTAGAGATAATCTTGTGAATATAATACATAAGATTTTTTTTTTATTTTCTTTCTTTTGCCTTCGTATTTTTACTTATCCTGCATTTTATAATAAAGCTATTCATTTAAGTAAACAGAAGATGTCATGCTTATAAATCTTACACCTTAAACAATACACAACTTCTTGTATTAGCTTTATATTAATAAAACATTGTTGTGATACAAGTGCTAAAAAACTTTTTACCATAGCTCCGCGCACAGCATAATCAAAAATGATGCTTTGATTTGGGAGTAAGAGTTCCTTTCAAAATAAATTAATATTTATGTATTTTAATTATTTAATGATAGTCCAACAATGTATAGTTTATTCGGAACATGTTTCTAAGTTTCTCTCGGATATGTTAACATGCATTTCTATTCTTGTAGCGCAGTATATTAGTTCAGATCATTCATTAGTTCAGTTATATTTTAAAGCGTTTGCAACTTAAATGTAATTACTATGCGATTCATAGTTATTTACATAGTTATTTTGTGTGTAAAGCAAGCAGACAAACTGCATGATTGTATTCTGTACATGTCGAAATCACCTGCAAAGTTTTGCTTTTAAATACTATTTTTAATTTTGGCAACAACGCGCATATGCACATGGATGTCACTAAGATTTTATGGTGCTTGCGGTTAGGGAGGGTAGGGAACAAGTGTTTGGCTACTGCACAAAGGTCGCCGCTTGGGGATCCGAAGGCTGCGATGACCATAGCTGGTTGCTAGGCGCAGCACCATACTCTTTGCCACGATTAATACTCTTTGCATATCCAAGACAAAAAAAATAAATAACGAATTCCCATTTGAGAAAATTATTGAAAATTTTAAGGGAGTAACAAGCAATATGTCGAAAATGGTTCACAAAAAAAATGCATATGACATAAATTGTGTATTTTAACGCGATCTACATTTTTTGTGTATTAAAATTTTGTCTATCTCTTAAGGTTTACCAGTTATGCAAAAGTCGTTCACAATGAAGAATACTTTTGGAGACATTCCCAGAAAATTCAAGATATACATTTTATTTGTCATGAAAGTATCTTAAACATATGATATTTTAATAAAAATCGTTAGAGCCATTTTTATTAAAATTTTCGAACAATGTTCCATGTGAAGGGTAGTCTGGGGTGGAGGGATTTTCTTGGAAACCTTCGTGTCGCATCTCTGGGAGATACTGAACCTAAATACCAAGTTTGGTGTTTATCCGACTGTTCATTTCTGAGTTATGCTGTTCACAGACACACGGACACACACACGGACGTTTCCAAAACTCTGATGTGTTACACTCACACGACTTTCTCTACTCTTGTACAAATTATTTTTACAAACGCTTATTCTCCATCTACTCCATGTTAATCGAGATAGACATTTGCAGACTCTATCTTATTGCTAATTTTCTTGTAGATGTAAGGGGAATATATATATATATATATATATATATATATATATATATATATTTACAAGGGCAATTTGGAAATACAGTAGCCTTTAAGCACATACATATCTGTTTTTCTTAAAATTTGAGTTGGTATATATTAATTCACATCACATAAAGACGCTAGTTGTAACCTAGGAGCGCTTTCGAGAGATATGTTTCTCTCATCCTCAGCTGAGACCCAACTCAATTCAATGATGTGAATTAATATATACCAACTCAAATTTTAAGTATCATATAACATCACAGTAAGAAATACTTCTGGTTTATTATAAAACATACATATCTCTTAATAGCTGGTTGCTAGGTGCAGCACCATTCCCTTTCCCACAGTTTAATACTCTTTGCATATCCAAGACAAAAAATGAATAAGGAATTCCCATTTGACAAAAATATTGAAAAATTTGAGGGAATAACAAGCAATATCTCGAAAATGGTTCACTCAACAAAAAAAATGTATATGACATAAATTGTTTATTTTAACGGGATCTACATTTTTTGTGTAGTAAAATTTTGTCTATCTCTTGTGGTTTACCAGTTATGCAAAAGTCGTTGACAATGAAGAATACTTTTGGAGACATTCCCAGGAAATTCAAAATATACATTTTATTTGTCATAAAAATATCTTAAACATATGATATTTTAATCAAAATCGTTAGAGCCATTTTTGATGAAATTAAAATTTTCAAAAAATCTTCCATGTAAAGGGTAATCTGGGGTGGGGGGATTTTCTTGAAAACCTTCGTGTCGCATCCTTGGAAGATACTGAACCTAAATACCAAGTTTGGTGTTTATCCGACTGTTCGTTTCTGAGTTATGCTGTTCACAGACAGACAGACAGTCAGACATATACAGACACACACACACACGGACATGTTTCCAAAAATGCTTTTTTGGATTCAGGGGGTCTCAAAACATGTATTTCCGGTGAAATCTCGGTATCGAATTTTTGGGTGGAATACAATACTTCCCCTATTTACTATACGTAGTAGAGAAAGTAAAAATGCTTTTTTTGGATTCAGGGTGTCTCAAAACATATATTTCCGGTGAAATCTCGGTATCGAATTTTTGGGTGGAATACAATACTTCCCCTACTTACCATACGTAGTAGAGAAAGTAAAAATCTGATGTGTTACACTCACATGACTCTCTACTCTTGTACAAACTATTTTTACAAACGCTTATTCTCCATATGCTTCATGTTAGTCGAGATATCGAGATGTTAATCTTATTGCTAATTTTCTTGTAGATGCAAGGGGAATTGGTATGCTTTAAGCGATAGTCAAATATTTTAAGAGCTGGTTGCTATGTGGAGTATTCCATTTTCTTTGCATTACCAGGACAAAAAAAATGAATACTGAATTTGAGAAAAAGTATAAGTATTGGAAAATTTAATGGAATAACAAGCAATATCTCGAAAATGGTTCACAAAACAAAAAAAATGCATATGACATAAATTGTGTATTTTAACGCGATCTACATTTTTTGTGTAGTAAAATTTTGTCTATCTCTTATGGTTTACCAGTTATGCAAAAGTCCTTCACAATGAAGAATACTTTTGGATACATTTCCTGAAAATTCGAGATATACATTTCATTTGTCATGAAAATATCTTAAACATACGATATTTTAATCAAAATTGTTGGAGCCGTTTTTGAGAAAATTAAAATGTTCGAAAAATTGTTCCCTGTAAAGGGTAATCTGGGGTGGGGGGATTTTCTTGGAAACCTTCGTGTCGCATCTCTGGAAGATATTGAACCTAAATATCAACTGTGGTGTTTATCCGACTGTTCGTTTCTGAGTTATGCTGTTCACAGACACATACACAGACGGACATTTTTCCGATTTTTTTTGGATTCAGGGGGCCTCAAAACATGTATTTCCGGTGAAATCTCGGTATCGAATTTTTGGGTGGAATACAATACTTCCCCTGCTTACTATAAGTAGTAGAGAATGTAAAAATTAGAAGAGGCAAGATGTAGATCGCTAATAAGCTGGAATGGGCATATTCAGTGGATGATGCAAGGAGTTCTACATCCTTATTAAAAAGAAGCTATAGCATGGACAATTTAGAAACTTTTGATCCATTATTAGTGCCATTTACAAATGATATTTGGGAAGAGAAAAAGAAAGACATTGATGAGTTACTGCAACAAAGATTTGATGAACACCGTATGAATAATAAGCTTAACTTGTATGTTAATGTAACTGATCAAAAAGATCTTGTTTCCAGGTCGAGGATAATGATATAGAGGAAAGTGTCTGTTTCAAAATTCGTCTTCCATGTATAAATGATTGGTGAAATTGAAAATGATTATGTAATCAGCATGCTTATATACGGTCTGTTTGTTCTATGGAAACATTGGATTAATATAATATAATAAATGATAAAGTCAATATAATAATTAACAAAATGATTCAATATTATTCTTGAAGAACTCTTAAGTTTATTTCAGAATCTGTAGACTGTTTCAGTTCCTCGAAACTTTAGGAGTTCCAGGTGTTTATTGTCTCCTAAAAAGTTTTGATTTGTGGACATAACACATTTTGGATTAAGACTTTTCAAACAATTTCCTATTATTATAACAGGAATCATAATATTTCCAATCGTGTCTCTGCTTGAGAGTGTATTAAAATTAAGTGGTTTTCTTGTGCACTGACGGTTGTCCATATCTCCTTTGGGTGTATTGCCCTGTTTGATTATCCAGTAAATTTTGCAGGAATGTTGGTAGTGGTAGCATTAAATTGTTTTGGCGCGTAAAAAGAGAACGTGGAAGTGTGTATTGTTTAAGAGTATTATGGTTTTAACTGGCAGAAAAGTTTAAAATATTAATTTGTACGTAATGAAAGCAAAGATAAAGTGGAATTAAAAAATACAGGTAATGTTTAAGCAAATAGTTGTACTTAACTGGTCAGTTAATAGTCATGAAAATTTCGATGAAGTCTGACAGTATTGCATATTATCTTTCAGACACCTGATAATTATAGGAAATGGAAGTGGAGGAGTTGGAAAATGAGGAAATGGAAGTGGAAGATTTGGAAACGGAGGAGTTAGTAATTTGTTTTAAATAATTATATAGCGTTTAGTATTGAGTATTTTCTATAATTATTGTTTGTACTTCATAAATAGCTTACGCGGTGATGTATTTTTGTGTGTATTTGCGCTAATCATTATGTACTTACAGATATCGTACCATTGAAGACGTCCAGAAAATAATTGAAGATGCAAAACTAGACCCTGACGATTTGGAACCAATTACACAAGTGTTACATTTTGACGAAAATCCTGACGCCCAAAAGAAATATAAGTTTTTAGAAGTGGACGCCACACTTCTAGGCATTCTGCAACAAGGGCAGAGGTATCGTATTTTTATTTATTTATTTATTTAAAGAACCCAGAAGTTCGAAATGAGGGACAGTTAGATATATACCTATACATTTGGCAGTGATCTGCTCATAACGGATAAACTTTGTTAGTGGATTATGGTTGGTATCACTATACACATGTAACAGACACACACTGCACAACTGTTATTGATTTTAAAACATCATTACATCTAATAAATAACAAAACATGGTGCTTTAGGGATTTTCATGAATGTATGGCATATTTTGCCACTTTTGTACCATATTACTATCAGAAGTCGCATTGCATGCATCTCACCCATGGCATCATGGGAACGTTGGTTGCATTGTCTTTCCGCTGCTAACATTTGAAATCGCAACATAGCTGAAAATATGATTTTTATTGCTTTCATAACATCATTACACGTAAAATAACACTATACACATGAAACAGAATCATACACTGCACAACTTTTATTGCTTTCAAAACATCATTACATGTAAAATAAGAGTGTATAAAATAAGTACACAGTGACAACATAGTAATACTGCAAAGTAAGAAATTACTAGGTAGTAAGGTATGATTAGGGGTTATACTGTATAGTAATGGCCTGTCTTCTGCTAACAGCTGTGTGGGCATGGCGTAGGTGGCTGTTACCAACTTTGCAAATGGAAAACATGCTGTAAGCATGACATGTTGCCAACCCATCTATGTAATGTAGTGCGAGCTATTGTAGTTTATATTCATAGAGGCCATATTATTATTATTATTATTATTATTATTATTGAACAACAGTAGTTTTCCTGTTTTTATGGTAGTGTGCGAGCAGTGAAATACAAATAAAACTTCAGGCAAATACCCTATGTAATAGTCTTAAACTCCTTAATTTTTAAGTACAATTTTGAGAGAAAAAGAATACATTTACTGAAAAGTTCTTTATTTTATTTATGTATTTAATGCAGAGGGCGGCGCCGTGGCTGAGTGGTTAGACCACTCGCCTCCCACCGATTCGGCCCGGGTTCAATCCCAGGGACCTGCATGTGGGATTTGTGGTGGACGAAGTGGCGTCTGGGCGGGTTTTCTCCGGGTTCTCCGGTTTCCCCCGCCATTCCCCCGTAAGGGGGGGGTTGCGACCCCTTCAGCTGCCGTGGTGCGGGCGCTGCGGACCCTTAGCACTCGTGGTACTTCTGACGTTACCAGAAGTACGCTGGGCCGAACATCTGAGCCCCTCCCGAATGGGAGTTGTTCGGATTGGGTTGGACTCGGCGGGGCAGTGGTTCCCGATACCCATGGGTTATTGGGTACGCTTGGCTATGTTAATTCCACCCAGGCGGGGTTGTGAGACGCCTCGAGACTCTCCGGCACCAGCCATGAGGGATAGCTGGTAGACGGTAGCTAGAAACTGTCGGCCCCACCGAGGTTGTTCGGTAGTCTCCCCCAGTTAGGGTTCGCCCTGCTGGCCTGACGCGCGTAAGTGGCGTATCCACTTCCGTCCCTGCTTGGAAGGGTTGGTGCTGGAGCTTTCTGGCCCGATTTCGACCAGGCAGGGGGGGGGGGCGGTATATAAAATAGGCACCGCTCCTAATGGAAAGCCCCACGAGTTTACTCCTGGGTTTGCGAGGGTGTGGTCTCTGCGTTGGCAGACCCGGTCCCGTATTTAGATGTCCCCCGCCATTCATTCCACCCACTGCTCCATCATCACCTTTCCTTTCATCTATTTCAC